>JAADVK010001039.1:0-12505 GCA_023334975.1 Globisporangium sylvaticum | reverse complement strand
CCTCCACATTGCCGCCACCAAGCGCACACAGCTCCACCTGCGCGAACTGCTGCCTCATGCTGTCTCCCCTAGTAACCTATGGTGAGTGGTACTCGTATCACCTTCATCAGCCTCGTCGTCATCGAGATCCAGTTCAAAGTCAAAGTCCAGTTCACTTGTGATCGCGTCATTGCCCCCGAAGGCCATGCTTGCAGCGCCAAAGAGCGCACCACCGGAAGACGTCGCGGCGTCGACAGCAGCATTGACAAACAACACACTGTTGGCGCTCTCTGCTTGGGCGTGGAGGTGCAGCCATCGCGCAGTTGGCGGAGAACCTGCGACCAGCAGCGACAGCAGCAGCGGGAGCACTAGTCGTCCCAGCATCTTGGCGGCGGTGGTTGGTTGTCTTCAACGTCTCCTTCTCTCTCAGGGTGATGCGAATCAAATCTGGAAATGCGTGAATGTGAGACTCGTGTGTGTGTTTGATTGGGATCGCCCTTGGATCTTCTGTGTGGGTTGATTGGCGGTCGAAGAGTCGCGGTATCTTTGGTGTTGAGTTATCCTAATTTAGACTGATGAACCTTTATCAACAGCTAAGCCCTGCATTAATAACCCAATTGCTCAACAGTCATTTATTTAACCCCCGTCGAGTTTCTGGGCTCGAGCAATCCCCCAGCAGGACCAATTCCGAATCGACTTCGAATGCCAACAAATGGATGGAGTGCTTTCGCTACTTGACTCCCGGTCTGGGACCCCACATCGGGCTCTGGTGGTGGGTGCCACAGTGACTCCAAGAACTTCGAATACCGGTGCAGTACATCATCGATGAAGTTGTAGTTGCTGGAGCAACATCCAGCTCCATCGATGAGACGATGTCCCCGAGACCTGGGGTTCGATGTCCTCACCATCTGCGAGTTCTCCGATGTATCAACGCTCGACTGGGGCGACCGGATGAGCCCCGATGGGAACGAAATCACACTTGCCATTCATGTTGACGGACGGCTCTCGCAGATCAGATCGCTGCGTCATGCTGGGTGACGACAACACTCGCCTTACATGAGGTTATTTTGCATTTGGTAAAAAAGACACGCAATTTCGACACATTGCCAACTGTCAATAACGAGCAAATGTTACACGAAGGTGACGCCAACCGTCGCAACTCAAATCAATCGCAGCAAAGACTCAAAAGAATACCAACGAGCATCATGAGCGACGAAGCGAATGGAAATGGATCAACTCCTGCGGCTGCTGCGCCGAAGCGCCCGGCGGCGCGCCTGACGCTGGAGGAGAAGCTCTGGTTCGACCGCCGCAAGAGCGACCTGGAGCAGTACTCGGCCTTCGGCGCGGGCATCGGCGCTGTCGTCGCTGCTGGCGTGACCTGTGCGTGTCATCATCCATCATCTTTTCTGCCATCACCATTAGCTGCTCTTCTCTTGAGCAGCTCTTTTGGAGCTCTTCGTGATCATACTGACCGTTTCGTGATGCGTGCATGCATCTACCTATGCGTTGCTCTGTATAATTGCAGCGTTCGGCCCGTTCAACCGCCGCGTGCAGCTTGCGTCGATCATCGGCTGCGCGGTCATCGGCGGCGGCTCGGGGTACCTCTACGCCGACACGAAATCGCTCGCGCGCATCGAAGACCTGAGCGCGCAGAGCCGGCTGCGCAAGGAGTACCAGCAGCTGTACGTTTGTGCCTGCGGTGGCGCGTTCACTCGCGTTTGCAATATGCAATAATGCGAAGCTCACGTCGTTATGTGGATGTATCTCTTTGACAGGTTGCTAGAGAAGAAGGCGTCCACCAAGTCCAAACCAGCAGAAGACAAGTAAGAAGCCGACGAGAGACAATCCAGTGACAGTGAAAGCAAGATCAAGATGGCTGAACGAATAGAATGAGCAAAGTGGACAAAGCTATACCAGCAAATTCAAAGGCAACAGACAAACACAAAACACAAGCGTTCTTCCTCGCTAACATTGCAGCACCAACACGACTGATGTAGTAGGCAAATGGCAAATCGATTGGATTATGCTCTGCAGTTATGCAAAAAGAGAATGTGTAAGAACCCCACCACTCTCTCTCTCTCTCTTTTCTCACTCTCTCTCCTTGGTCAGATGCTTCTTGCAACACCGTCTCGCTCGTGAAGCGAATGGTCAAGAGATGACCACTTCTTCCCCTTACTCGTGCTGCGACTCCTTGATCGTCTGCTTGAAGGAGAACGGCTGGAACTTGTAGCCATCCGCCTTGTAGAACTTGTTCTGGAACTCGACCCAGTGCAGACGCAGCGCGTGCAAGAAGCACTCGAGCACGTCCATCGACAGGATCACAGCGAACGTCACCGCGGCGAACACGGCAAAGCCGATGAAGATCGCGATGAACGAGTCGCTGTTGATCGACGACAGCATCGCCTTCTCCCAGAACACAGTCGCCAATTCTACACACAAAGACGAATGCAATCAATCGTCAGCACATGTTACAATAGAACAAACATCAGACAGCAAATAAAAATATTAAAAAAAAACATACCAGAGTGCGCCAGACTCAACGCCCAGAGACGCAAGTACGACGCCGTGTTCGACACCATGCCGAGCACAAACTCGATCGTCTCAATCGCCTGGTGGATGAACACTTCGCCAAACTCAAAGTGATCGCCGTGGCCATCGTGACCGCCACCGCCGTGGCCATGACCTGAAGCTGGAAGAATGTGCGCCGACTCGTCGTTGTCGTAGTCCACATGGTGGCTCACGGCCGGAGCCGCGCGGTCGTTCAGGAACTTCAAGTACAGCGGCTTGACAGCGAGCATCACCGGCACCGACAGGAACGCGAGCATGAGCAGCGTCTGCTGCGTCTTCGTCTGACCATCGTACATCGGGTCATCCACGTGGAACGGGTTCAGCGCAATGTTGATCAGCGTGTTCACCAAAGCTGGCGGACGGCAGCCGAGCTTCGGACCTTCAAAGTTGTACGGGCACACCTCGTGCGCCATGCGCTCCGTCCAGTTGATGCTCCACTTCATCACGATCAGCACCACCATGTAGAAGAACAGCGCCACGGCAAACACGAGCTGCGGCACAAACTCGAACAGGAACGACGAGTAGTCCTTGAAGTACAGCGCGTTCATGCCTTTCAAGCAGATGCCGAAGATCATCTGGGTGATTCCGAGAATCACCGACAGCTTCATCTTGAACGAGTTGAAGAACAGCAGCTCGTTCTCCGACGTCTTCCACACCGGGTCCAAGCCGAAGCCGTACACGTTCTCGCCGCCCGAGACGTCGGTCGCGTTCACGTACGAAGTCTTGCCGTTGATCTTGTACATCGCTTCGCACTTGGCTTCCGAGCGCTCGTGCTCGAGGCAGTCCGGGTACGCGAACTTCGAGCCAAAGAGGTTCAACGACAGCGAGAAGAAATCGTTGTAGATCAGACCCGCGTAGATCGCGAACGCACCCATCATCGTCAGCATGTAGCGTCCGCCGTAGATCGACGTGAGCATCTCGCCCATGTTGCCGCGCTCGAGGCGCTTCTCCGTCATGATCAAGTAGATGCCGAAGAGCAGCACGCAGAAACCGTGACCGATATCGCCGTACATGACGCCGAAGAGGAACGGGAACGTCACCGCAGTGAACACCGACGGGTTGATCTCACGGTAGCGCGGACAACCGTACGTCTCCACAAACGCCTGGAACGCCTCCGTGAACTTGTTCGTCTCAAAGTACGTCGGCGGCGCTGGCCACGGCTTCGGCACCCTGTCCACCAGCGAAGGCATCGACTTGTCATCGCCATTGTGCGCGCGAGTCACTTCACGACGCACACTGTCGAGCGCAGACTTGATCACCCAGCCCTCCGCGCGAAGCATACCGCTCACGTCCGAGCGGAACTGGTTCAGCGTGTGGTACGTCGCCTTCTCCTGGAGCACCGACCACTTCCATGACTCCAGGTTCTCCGCCAGATCGCGGCACAGAAGCACGCAGCTTTCGCGGTTGCGGCGCAGAATGTGGCTGCTCTGGTTCAGCTCCGCGTTGTTGCTCTGGATCAGGTTCGCGATCGCCGTGCGGTCGTCCATGGACGGCAGCGTGTACAGGCGCGCGTGGAACGCATCGCAGATCTTGCGCAGCTTGCTCTCAATGAAAGCAGACTGGAAGAAGATCACGAACGCGTGCTTCTCCACCGGGGTGCCCGACGCGGGGTCGATGATGAGCTCCTCGATCGGCGAGAAGCGCGACAAGCAGTTGCCGCGCGTCGTGCGGAAGATCATGCGCTCAAACTTGAGACGCTCGTCGGCCGGCACCACACCCGTGATGTTGCGGAAACGCAGCGCGGATTCGTCCCCTGGCTGCACCAAGTTGCCCGACGAGTTCGAGTTGAACGAGTACCCAGTGCGCGACGAGTTTCTCGACGCACGGCGCGATTGGGCTTCAGGAACTGTTGTTAGCAAAGACACCAAAGGAGAACACATACAATATCAGTATCTTCCAACTATGGATCAACCACGAACGACAATATGAAGAATAACGTACTCTCAATCTCGAAGAACTCGCCGGCGCGCGAGATGATCTCCTGGAGCTCCTTGCGCTCGTTGTACTCGCGCGTGAGCTTCTCGTGCATCGTGTTGAGCTGCACGAGCTCCTGCTCCTTGTCCTCCAAGATGCGCTCGAGCGTGTCCAGCGCGCGCGCCGCCGTGTCCTGCGAGCCGTAGCGGATGTCCGCCGAGCCCGCGAGGAAGAGGTCGATCGTGCCGGCCGACTTGGGCGTGATGTTGAACTTGGAGAGCTCGCCGTCAAAGTAGCGCAGCTTGCGCTCCATCTCGTCGCAGCGCTTGACGTAGCTCACGTAGCGGCGCTGGAACGGCGTGAGCTCCGGGTTCAGATCCGTGAACTGCATCACGCCCAGGTCGCCGAGCTTCTGCACGCAGTCGTGGGCCGCGTCCTCGTTCACGATCAGGGAGATATACTCCATCTCTTCCGAGCGCATCCACTTCATCTTGGCGCGCTTGTGTTTGCTTCAGAAGAAGGGCGTGCTGTTCTGTTTCTGTGAGAAGGGGGCGAGCGAGCGGGGGATGGCAAGAGAGGGAGTTATAATAGACACCTCGTATCTCTTGTTCGCTCTCCACACACACGCGCGCGCTTCTGCTTCTGCTGTCGCTGGCTTCGGGGGCTGCTGCTTGGGGCGAACGACGCGGTTTCCCTGCTGCTTTCTTCTTCTGCCTTGCGCTTGCTTTCTGCTTTTGGGCTTTGCTTTCCGCCTGTTGGGCTTTTTAGGGTGAGAAAGACATGAGCAAGCCCCTTCTCGCTGCCACCCGCAAAAATAGCCCGACGCAAAATTACGTATATTACTTCTCGTACCTATACGAAGTGATTCGGCAAGGTACTTTCTATCTGGCCGGTACTTACAAATTGTAAGATGCTTGCTTTTGCGATCGAAGGATCGCTCATGTATTTTACAAGTTCAACCTCTGTACCCGTACTTTACACTGTGCTTTATTGCATTTGGAGAAGACTTCGTAAACTACACGCGATCTTTCTTTCGCCTGCGCTGAAAGCACAGCGAGAAAGGATGCCAAGAACGAACATGATAGATTCGCCAAAGCGTCCGTTCCTCAGAACGCATGCGCCTCCAGAGAGGATCGCAATGCCTTTGTCTGCTGCTGCTGCTGCTCTGTGTGGTGTAAATCGCTCGATGGTGCCTCGCTGTGCGCGTTGGCTCGACCGCTCATAATATTAGTAGTGCTTTGATACTGGTCTCCTCGCAGTCTATGCGTCTGTCTGTTTGACTGTCTGTCCTATCTATCTGTCTAACCGATGATGGTGATGATCGTGGCGTTCCTTCGTTCAGAACCCCATCAATCAATGGCTCTGGTCAGGCTGCCAGAGCACGTGCGTCTTCCGCGTGGAGCTCCGGAAACTCGCAGTCATATCTGTCGGCGTTGGCGATTCGGCTGAACCTGCTGAGCTGCTCGACGCGCTGGACTTGAACGACGACATCATGACGCTCACATCGTGCTCGAGCAGGTCGCGCGCCGCGATCGTGCGCGCGCTCGTGTTGCGCGCGATGGTCACGCAGAGCGCGCAGAAGCAGAGCGTCTTCTGCTGCACGTTCTCGGCCGTCGCCTCCAGCGTGATCTTGCGGCTCACTTTGCAGTTGGAGCACACGAGCTGCAGGGTAAAGAGTTCAGACATAGGTACACAGTGGTGAGCTGCGTGGGTTGTATGTGAGAAGACCTCAGTGATCAATCAGGTTTAAATCGCACCTTGCGGCAGATCATGCAGGTGCCTTTGCTGTTGCTGGACGTGAGCTTGGACTTGCAGCCGCCGCCGCACTCGCCCTCGATCACTGCAGCGAGCTCACTCGACTTGGAGCTATAGAGAGATACACACACAATAGAGCATAAAGTCAGTCAGACACGCAGTCACACAAAGTCCTCATTTCAATAGACACTCTGTGTCCATACCTCTGCTTCCGCAGCCGCGCGGCGTCCTGCATCATCCAGAAGAGCTTCTTGGAGAGCGACGCCTCGATCGTCGCGTTGCCAGCGCGCAGCATGCCCTTCACGAGCGTGAGCACCATCGCGAACTCGGGCACGTCGCCCATCGGCGCGAAGAACCCCTTCTGGAAGAGCTCCACGCGCTCGTCGTCCAGCTGGCGCTTCACGAACACGAGCGAGCCGTACGCGCGTTGGATCTTGTACTGCGTGAGCGGCCGCAGCTCCGGGACGTCCACCGAGTGCATGATCGTGTAGCCGATGCGGTCGCCCTCCTTCGAGATCGTCGTGCCCATGGCGATGAACAGCACGCTGTCGCGTCGCCGCATGATCGGGCCGAGCCGCTGGCCGTACACGTACCACAGGATCCCGCAGAACCGGAAGGGGTCTTCGAGACTTGCGCCTTCAAACTTGTGCAGGATCTTGCTGTCGTCCAGCTCGTCGCTCAGGTACGACGTGCGCAGCCGGAAGCCGTTGTCTGTGTCCGCGAACGCGCCGTACATCGTGTCGTTCAGGCGGCCGCGCAGGTGGCCGAGCATGAGCAGCGTCGGGATCGGGCTCCTGGCCTCAATCGTCTCGTAGCCGCCGCCGGGTTTGCGCAGCTTCTGGAACCGGGACCGCCTCTCACTGCCGTTGTGGAGCGCCTTCTTGCGGTCCTTGTAGACGGTCAGGTCGCCCTGGTGGTGCACGGGCTTCCACTCGAGCGGGTCGAGCACGGACGTGGACATCGGCGCGCTCGAGTGCGCGTCGTACGGCACGGTGCGGTACTCGGAGTACTCGTCCAGCGTCTCGCGCACGAGCGTCTGCTCGAGCTCCAGAAAGTCGGCGCGCTGCTGCGGCGAGAAGCCGAGTTGCGTGGGGAAGTATCGCTCGCACGAGAACTTCTTCATCTCTGTATGTGGATCTGTGTGTTTGTGTCTGCAGGTGTCAATAGTAACGATCCAATAATAATAAGCAGCAGCAGCAGCAGCAATGACAGCAGCAGTCACGGCAACAGGCAGCAAGTTGGCGATTGAGCCCAGAAGAAGACAACGCGCGCGCTGCTCTCTCTATAAACCACACGCAAAGCGCCACTCGTTCATTCCAGTGAAAGTGAGGCCAGCCACACAACACACACAAACACAACAGCTGATCTGCGCGCCGCGTGGTCAGTCGTCGCTCGCATCACAAGTGGGAAGAGCTCTTCGCGCGCATTCCCTCTTCTCTTCTCTTCGCACAGAGCGCCAGTGAGAACCACGCGGCGCTCCCACCCTGAGAGAAAACGAAATTCGCTGCTGCATGGGAGCGAAGCGACCGGCGGTGCAGCAAGAGTTGTTCACTGAAGCAAGCAATTGGGCTTCCCGCCCGCTCACACCATCGCGATGGGGATGGGAGCGTCCGAACGCGCCGTCGGTGCCGCTCGTTGCGTGAAAATGGCCACGCGGACCTCTTCCGAGTCCCACTGCTTCACGACCAGATGCCTGAGTTTGCGCGCTGCTTCAAGTATAAAATGATACGGGTGGCTATAATTGGACATTGGTTACTATGGTGCCTGTTGTCTCTTCAAAGTAGATAGCAGCTGTAAGATCGAATTAAAAAGGGGAAACACATCATGGAGTATTTCGCTTCTTGAAGGACTCTCCCACTTGGGGTTCACGAATCCCTCGCTTTACTAAAGTCTGCGCTATCTAATATTTGGCTTTGTATGGTTTGAATAAGAATCGGAACCATAAACAACATTTACGTCCACATTATCCTGTAAAGAATAATATACCGAAATACAATTGATTGATCCATCTGCATTTGATCCTAACATGTCAGCGTGAGTGGAGAAATTCAACGCGACGATGCTTCTTTGCTCACAGATTCTGAAATCAAGAGACCACAGGTCAACCTTTGCGAGCCCATCTGGATTTCTCTCTCTCCATTAGACCTCATAAATGCATCACTTTGATTGCAGAGTGCAGTATTATAGCAACCTCAGGTTTTGATCATGCGACCAGCCAGTTGTTTCACAAGAAGACCGAAGTGGCGTGGGTGCGATTTGCAAAATGGGGCTCGGCCTCCCATCCAAATCACCTTTCCGGACGGACGGAAGGAAGGAACACCAAGTGTTCAACAACACGCTCCAGGTTTTTTTCTAGGTGTCGTTGCTCCTGCTTAAATATTTCTCGCTGGTCTGGATGTACAATGTACCCAATGTACACATCCCAATCAATCGTCCAGTCCTGGGTTCTTTATGGACCAGAAGAGAAGAGGCAGGCACCGCATTGGATTATTAACTTTGAACTTGAACTTTGGGCGACTGGAGCATTTGGTAACATATTCGCCCCCGTGCTGTATCCCCAGGGCCCCAGAGATCATCAGACTGACTGTTCTCGTGCTGGTTGATTCGCGATCAAGTCCGTCATATCGTAACATCCAACCAGCTCTGCAGGGTCTGCGCAATCTGAGCGTTGTCTACGAGCTCCTGCCCGTGGATCGGCCTGGGATTCGGTGGTACTAACTAACCAGTAGGGTAGGATCCTGATCACCCCGATTCGCATGCACCTCATGACTGCTGCTGCTGTCGCATCGCGTCCGTTGGATTGAATGCTCATGCGTTTGGTCGGGAAGCACCATTTCTCCGATACAGTGTACCTATTCTGATGATGACCCCGCGCTTCAACTCGATTCAACAGGAGCCAGGCAACTTGGAGGCCAGTTGTGGTGGGTTACCAGGCTTTCCAGTGATGGACTGGTGGACTGCATGGACTGAAGCTAGCTCTGAAACTCTCTCGATTCTCAATTTCTGCGAGGAAATTTTGGCGGATGACGCAGGGATCTGATCTGAGCGATCCGTCCGTCAACACGAGTGGCAGGTGTGATTTCGCCCCATGTTGGGCTCATCCGGTCGAGCTTTGGTACCTCAGAGAACTCGCGTACAGCAACCACAGACATTATTGCATAGGGGCTGTACTGCACCGGTATTCGAGGATCGTAGAGTGACTTTGTTGCACCGCCACTGGAGCCGATGTGGGGCCAAGCAGCGAAAGCTCCATCCGTTGTTGGCATGATGTCAGCTTGGGCGGAGGAGGTCAACAGAACAAGCAAGCCAAAAATCAAAGCCTTTCCTTTCCTTCCGTCCCTCGTTCCTCATCCAAATCACCTTTCAATGAGTTCAACAACATGCTCATCGATGCTAAGAAAGAAACTCTAGGTGGTCTCAATATTTTCCCGATTGGACTGACCTGTGTACACACAATGCGTACCTGGGTTCTTTTATGGACCGGCAGGCAGAACGGCATAGCACTGCGTGTTTGCCTTGATTGACACTTTTTGACTTGAACTTGGTTCGACTGGAGCATTTTTTGTCATTCGTCCCTTCTTGGTATCCTCCAGACCCAGCGAACTGGCTCCTGTTGATTCAATGTTACAGTACTCAAGCCAGTCAAGGTTGCTTCGTCGGGAGCCTGATCGGAGCTCCTCGATTCCTGGGATTCGGTGGTGGTACAGTGCTGTAGGATCCTGATCCCCTGCATGCACTTGGTGTCGCGTCGCGCCACTTTGGATTGAATGCTCGTAATATGAGCTACTGGTGGCATCTTCAAGAGTGTACCGAGTTCAACTCGATTCTTCAGAGAAATACAAAGAGCCAAAGCGAAGCACTGCCCAACATCGGCGTCTTGACAACAACTTGGAAAGTCTGTCCCTCGCGATGGACCCGATGAATAATATAGAACAGCAGCTCTGAATTCTCAGGCGTGAGGAAATTTTGAGCACATCGAAGCGATCTGAGATCCACCCGTCAACAAGAACAGCAAATTTGATTTCGCATCCCATTCTGTATGGACGGGCTCATCCGGTCGTGCCTTGGCATATGGTGCGTGTTGTTGGGATTGCACGCGTGAAAGCGTCCTGTCCTCGACGTGTGGTACTGTGTACCAGTGTGGCCGCAGCGAATGCGCTGCATCGTATTTGAAGATCAAGGAGCACTCTACTTGTCGAGTACGGTGCAATACGGAGTACGGAGTACCATAGTGCACCACACAAACAAACAGCGAAGTCATCGAAGCGGAGGTCTTCGCTATCTTCGCTGTTTGAAGGTAACCAGTGCAATGAGCTGACCTGCGAGTTAGGGTGTTGAGGCTAATATAGGCTTTTATGACTGCATTATACCCAGATAATTTAGGATCAATCAATCCCTTTTTTGCTGGAGGTACATTTATCCCTTTTCAACGCAAAAGATACGCGACTCTTCAACCATCAGGATCCAGAAGAAAATCAAACCCACACACGAACCACGTGACACATTTCCAGATTCGCATCGCGCAGAGAAAGAGTCGGCCTAGATGCTGGAACGACTAGTGCTCCCGCTGCTGCTGTCGCTGCTGCTGTCGCTGCTGGTCGCAGGCTCTCCGCCAACTGCGCGATGGCTGCACCTCCACGCCCAAGCAGAGAGCGCCAACAGTGTGTTGTTTGTCAATGCTGCTGCTGCTGTCGACGCCGCGACGTCTTCCGGTGGTGCGCTCTTTGGCGCTGCAAGCATGGCCTTCGGGGGCAATGACGCGATCACAAGTGACCTGGACTTTGACTTTGAACTGGATCTCGATGACGACGAGGCTGATGAAGGTGATACGAGTACCACTCACCATAGGTTACTAGGGGGAGACAGCATGAGGCAGCAGTTCGCGAAAGGTGAGCCTTTTGTATCCGAGTCCAATGCGTAGGTCTTTGGCTCACTTGTACCTGTTCGTCTATCTATCTCTTCCTATCTTCTGCTACTATAGATCACTCCAAAGACGTTCAACTTTGGTCGTGGGGTCGGATACGTTGCGACCACGACCGTCAAGTCCCAGGAGCCGCTCTTCTCAGTACCGACAGACCAGATCATGAGCCTCGAGTCCGCCAAGAGAGGCCGCGTGGGTCTCTTGCTGAACGCGAACCCGAACCCGGACCTGCCGCCGGCGATCGCGCTCGCCGTGCACCTCCTGGAAGAGCGCTTCCTGGGCGAAAAGTCCAACTTCTCCCAGTTCATCGACACGCTGCCGTCCGCTGCCGACGGTCTGGACAGTGCGCTGTTCTACAAGAGGGAGGAGCTCGAGCTGCTCCAGGGCTCGCAGCTGCTGTGCGTGGTCGCGGCTCGCGTGAGCGCGCTCGAGCAGTTCTTCCAGGCGCTTCTCGAGCCGCTTACTTCATATGCAGCCGTGAGTCCGCCGCTGTTCGCCCCCGATGAGTTCACGCTCGCGAACTTCCGCTGGGCCATGGGGGTCGTCTGGTCGCACGCGTTCCCCGTGGGCGACACGGAAGAAGGCGTGGTCCTCGCGCCAGTGCTCAGCACCATCGGCGTCTGTGTGGACAGCAATAGCAGCAGCAGTTGTCCACCGAGTCGCATCGAGATGAACTATGATAAGCAGGAGCTCGTGGTGTACGCGTCCAGGGACTACGCGCCAAATGAGGAGATCGTGCTGCTCTTTGGGGACAAGTCGTCCACGATGCTCATGGTCAACCACGGGTTCACGCGGCCGACGCCCTCTTCCACACTGGACAAGATGGACCTGTCGATCGTGCTGGAGGCCAATGACCCGCTCGCGGACGCCAAGGCGTTCCTCCTGACCACGCAGAACATGAGCATGAACGACACGTACGTGCTGAAGTACAACAGCGAAGGGTTTGACCAAAAGATGCTCACGTCGCTGCGGATCAAGGTGCTCGCTGGCTCGGAGGTGGGGAGGTACAAGGACCTTCTAGGGCCAGTCCAGCAACAACCAAAGGAAGAGAGCCCAGACAAACAGGAGCAGCCGTCGTACTCGGAGCCACGCCGCATTGTGAGTCTGCGCAACGAGTTCGCCGCCACGCGCGCGCTGCTGCTCACGTGCTCGAACCTGCTCAAGCAGTACCCCACGAGTCTGGAGCAGGACCAGGAGAGACTCCAGGTCTTAGAGACTCCAGGTCTTAGAAGAGACGGAACATAACAACAGTCGCGAGAAGCAGACCCTCAAGACGCTCGTGCTCGAGAAGCAGATTTTGGTCCACGCGATGCAAATCGCCAAGCAGCAGTGGGCCGATCTCGTCTTCTCCGACCACCCGAACCTGCT
>JAADVK010001038.1:0-12518 GCA_023334975.1 Globisporangium sylvaticum | reverse complement strand
GGCGATGGTGGCGATGGCGGCGGCGACGAAGAAGGACTTCATTGTTGAGATGGTTGGGGGTGGTGGTGGTGGCGGGGAAGGTGATTGATCGCTGGAAGGCAGATTTGGAAATGAGAGAGAGGGCGGGCGGCTCGCTGGCTTGGCAAAGGGCGGCAACTTGCCGCTGGCAAGCAAGCAGCAAGCAAGGGAGGGAAGGGAGAGAGGGGGGAAAGGAAAGGGAAACAAGCGGGCGTGAGCAATACGCACGAGGAGGGAGAGATGGAGGGGGGCAACCACATCGGGTGGGTGTGCTGTTGTTACAGACATCCATCCACACAGGGGGGGATGCGCATCACCATAGTGCCTTGTCTCTCGACACGCAGCTTTTGCTTCTGTCGTGATGTGATTGCGCCGACAGCACCTCGCAAAATGAATGCGAAACAATTGCGAGAAAAACAACCCGCACTTTTTCGAGCTGAGACCTTTCGAGAAGACCTCCTCCTCGAAAATGGACTGAACAGCAGACGCGCGGGTCCACGCGTGACGCCTCAGTGCTCAGCTGATCGAAAAGCATAGACTGTGCGAATGCACTGCAGCATAGCCTTCACCACCCAGGTTAGCATTATTTGCATCCTTCTTGTGACTCAAAGGCTTTTGGTACTGACCTCCAAGTTGCTGCCTTTTCAGACAGCCACGCCAACACAGGCAATTTGTAAACAAGCAAGAGAAAGCGACAAGCAAGCAAGCGGATGCGCAAAAGAGAGTCAGTCAGTGACAGCAAGCTCAGTGACAGCAAGTTCAACCCGCGTCCCAAGAAATCAACAAGCTTCAAAGATCGTTCCACCAAGGTCATCCCCCTGGCGTGCTGACTCTCTGCAAGATCTATTGAGTTTGGAGAGAGTTCAGCTTTTGTGTTCTCGAATCTCTCCTTACTCAGTACATCTTCAGCGATTTCACCATACACTTGCAGCAAATCCCACCGAATATACCGAGATAGAAAGATTGATGTGAGTAACCTCGTGATGGGTTGCTAATCAACCCGAACCGACCCGTTTATGCGCCATGTGAAGACTTGCCAGCAGGCAAATCCTCCTCAAAATTACTGAAATTCTTCCACAGTGGCTTTCCTCCACAGTGTTCTTTTCTGCCAAATTCGGAACCCACTCGCCATACAAACTGCAAGCGAAACGAGCGAGAGCGTCACGTTGTCACCCCAAAAGTCTGGCATCTCATGTTCGAGTTCCCTTCACACTTTACTAAAAAAAATAACGTCGATTGACTTTCTGAAGCTGCCGTGAAGCTTCATCTGTCAATGGATTGGATGCCTTGAAGGTACAAAGTACACACTTGCGTTGCTTGTCTAACGGTTTGAAGAAGTCATTCCGGAATTTCAACGAAGAAGACAAAAAGAGGAAGACCTTCACTTTTGCTGGACCTTGCTGGTGCAATTGCCAAGCAAATCACCACATCAGCCATTACCTCATGGCTCACTGCCGTGGCTTCTTTTCTATCCACCAGACGCCTCTTTTCCATAAAATAGGGCCAGCAGTTGCAGCTGAGTGTGCCAAGAGCATCGGCGAGGAAGATGAATGCAAGAAGACTGTCTGCCTTGCCTGCAGCACCGACAAAGTTCTTCTCTTCCGCATTCTATTCGATTCTTCAATACCAGTACAAGTGTACATTGTATCCTGGTGCTGCTGACCTGACGGCCCTAAACCAAAACTGGACAGGCCCACACGAGAAAAAAAGCACCAGAACCTGTTTGTTCAACAGCCAGCAAGCTATTTTACAATGGGGCGACAGGGCAAAACACACACGAAGAGAAGAGAAAAGCCATCGGCACGCAACAGACGCTGACCAGACCGAGGTACCCTCTATAGATCCAATAAAGAGGGTTATCACACCTCTATAATATAGTGACTGGCATTTGATCACCTTGCTGATCTTGCGGATTCGTTCCGAACAATGATGCAATTGTGTCCTCTTGAAAGGCGACTTAGAGAGCCAAACTGCACGCGTTCGTGTGCATTTCTGACCGTTCTGCCCGTAGACGCGCCATCACCACCACCACATGCGTAGCTCTGTGCGGTGCTCGAAAGAACGGCTGCAGTTGAGCTTGATCTGTTTGGATTGAGACGCTTTCGTGTGCACTTGGGTGCCGGAGCTATCCTTCATTCCGCCAGTCAGCCGTTTGAAAAGCTCAGACCACAAGCAGGCTTCTGGGCAGGAGGATTCATTGTTGGGGGGTAACACACACAACATCGGAGAGCAAGCGATGAGAAGGAAGTGATGAGACTCTCGCTCGTGGATGCAGGGCTGTCCAAGGTCGAAAAGGACCGATCCAAGGTTTCCCGTCGCCTGTTTTACAAAAGAGGGTAGTATTCTCCTAAACGAACTGACTGTTTGGGAAAGTATTACCTTGTTTTCCGTATTTGACTGACTATCCTACCTTGGTTTGGAATTGTGACTCAATCGTCCATTCGCGCCACACTCGCTGGAACCACTTTCACACCTGATCTTCAGAGTGACTTGGAACCGCCGACTTTTAGAGAAGCATGTTTGCTTAAAAACTGGAACCACTTTATCACCCAATTTCCAAGCAACAGGAAACCAGCGGCTTTAAGAGAGAGCAATTGAGAGCATTTTTACAGAACAAGGTGAGGTGCTTTGTAAGTGCGAACATTTATGGCCATTGTATCCTTCGAAACAGAATGGCAAGTCTAAATAGTCTGTTTGATGAGAAACAGTGTAAATCAAAGTGGACAAATATTCATAATCACCACCCATTTGTAGTCAAGTTGAAGCTAAAGAGTATACGTATCCGCCAGATTCACGGAGGCCAGACGGCACATTTGCGGTAGCACAGCCCACCACAGTGGCCGTTAGATCTCCCACGAGCTGTGCTAAACGGTGAAGCCACCTCCAGCGCTGACGCTCGCTCCTGGGCTCTCCCGACAAAGCAACCGAGGGATGACAGGGCACAACGGACATGGAGTAATGCAGTACTACAACGAAGTACCAGTATTATAGTATTGGAGTGCTCACCACTAGTATGGGAACGCGAGGCTGACAGTTCATGCATGCTGGTGATGACATTTGTGTCATGAAATGAGAACTCTGGCTTTCGGCTCGCTATCTCTTCGATTTTGCCAGAAAGGCTTCGAGCGGAGAGCGCGCCACGAAGGGATACAAATTGGGGACAACCCTCGCTCTTACTTGACGATGATGCCGGAGATCACGCCCGCCTTGGCGGTTGTAGGCACCCTGCTTGAGGTAGCACTGGCGGCCGTCGGGTGCGTCGTTCACGAACGTGTACGCCTCGCACCCTGGGGTCTTCGAGCACTCGTCACAACAGGTACCGGGCGTCAGCCCAGTGACGCGCTTGATGTCGTCGCCAAAGTAGTCGACGCCCACCGACACGATGCACTGCGGAGCCGGGTTGGCCACGCACTGGTAGTAGTTTTCGTCCCAGGGCCGGCAGTAGAACCCCGAGTTGCAGCCTTTGAAGTCGTTCTTGTCGCCGCACTTGACCCAGTTTGGTGCTCCACGGCCGTTCATGAACACCGTGGTGTACATGTAGCCTTTCGGGAGCAAGATCGACGGGGTGCTCGGCAGAGAGTAGACGTAGCTAAGCAGCTGGCACGTCGGCCCGCCGGGTTTGCCGCCCTGCACAAATGCGACACAGTCAGGCTGAGCCGAGCACTGGTTGCAGCACGCGTAGTCGTCGGTCGCGTTCTTCGGGTTGGTGGCGAGCACGCCTCCATTGGCCATCGTGTTCTCCAACGGCACGCCGCAGATGTCAATCGTGCTGGCGTGGGTCACAGTCGCAGCAGTAAGGAGTGTGACCGCAAGAAGAGCAATTTGGCGGACCATGGTGAGGAAGAAAGGTGGGTGTTTGCTTGCTGGTGGCGTTGAACTGTTGAGGCTGGTGTTGGCTTGACTTGGAGAGTCCGGAAATGACGAGCGAATCGAAGTTGAGATAAAAAAAAAACTGGGTCCAGCACAGGCTCGTCGAGTACTGTACGATGCTACGGATACTGTAGGAGCTTTGCTTATGGGCTGACCTTGCATTTTTTCTTCTGATTGCGAGGATGAAAATGCGCTGACAATAAACCGTCTGACTTGCCAGCACCAGCAACTTGCTGGCTTTGTGTCTTTGCTGCGTCGTCGTTTGGGTCAAAAGCGGTAACCATCAGGATCGGATTGCCGCATTTTGGTGTTGTCATGAAAACTCAGAAGCTGAAGCAGCATGAGTACCTGTGGTGGTCTCGGAAGAGCACTCACTCTCCATGAGAAAGAATGAACTATCCATGACCTGGGTATCGGAGACGAGTTGGGGGGATGGCCAGCGTCGCGTCGACTTTGCTTTGTGAATGTTCCAAGTGAGCTTCGACTTACATGCCTGGTAGTTTTCGCTATCTGAACACCCTTCGCTATCCGGCTGAACGATTGTTGTGGGAATATTCGTGGAGGGATTGAAGGTACCCCCCCACAGTTTTCGGTTGGGCTGCCATTTGACGGACACTCTTTCCACAGTCATAGACTTCTTGTACGACTTGTTTCTTTGGTTGAGGTCTCCACTGCCGCGTGCTTTAGGGGAAAGCTCAATCTCGGGTTCCTTGCACTGCTTACTGTACCCCGATCTCTTGTAAGCCAACAACCTCATCTCCACACTCGACTCGGGAGTTCCAAGTGCGGGGGTCTTGATCATCTGTTGAAGCGAATTCTAAATCTGAAAGCGCTCTTCACTCGAGCAGTTTCGCTGCACTCTCTCACACAGACAGCAGCCCTGGAGATAGACGACCCCAATTCACACATCAAGCTGTTTCCTTTCTTCATGTTCTCGCTCACTAACGCAGCGAAAGCGGTAGAAAGAAGCCGACACCGCAAAGCTCGAAGCGCATTAGCTGCGTGTGCTTTCTCGCGATGAGCAATGCGAACCCCAACTCGAGTGGCGCAGCTGGTTCCAGCATGTTCAGCCCTCGCAGCGGCGGCGGCCTGGGCAGTATCAGCAGCAACTCGCGCGGCGACAACAACTACAACCGGTACCATCTGCCGAGCAGCGGTAGCCGCACGCCGCGCGTGTTCCCCCCAGACATCGGCTCGATCCCGCTGAGCCCGCCCAAGCTCGAGAGCCCCATGTTTCGCGAGCGCGTCAACACGCTCATGCACCAGGGCGACTCGTACGCCAAGAAGCTGGACTTTGAGCGCCGTCGCAGCCACGAACTCGACGTGTGTCTCGCGCGACTGAGAGATTTGCACTTTGAGACCAGGAAGCGGCTCTGCAACACGACCAACGCGCAGCTGTGCGCGGCCACGAGCGAGGTCAAGTCGATCCGCACGCTCGAGAACCACCTCGACAAAGTGCTCACGCGCTACAACGAAGTGGTAAGAACGTTAGCACTTACCACGGTCTGGTCGTTAGGCGCGTACTCACATGACGAAACTCACCTTTCTCGCTTGTTAAACTCTGTAGTGCAACGCGAACAAGAAGCTCCGCGACGAGATCCAGTCGCTTCGCCGCGAGAAAGTGCAGCAGCAGCATATCCACGAGAAGCTCGAGCGCGAGACCCACCAGAAGCAGACCGAGATCAGTAAAGTAACGAGCGCGACCCAGGGGGCGTTTGACGCGCGCGACCGCGCCAACCGCCAGGCAGAGTCGATCCGCGCGCAGCTCGCCGAGGACGGCGACGAGTTCGAGAACGGCTGGGTCGAGAAGAAAGTGCAGCTCGAGCAGGACCGCGCCAACATTCGCGACATCCCGCGCCTGCGTACGCTAAAGAGCCCCGGTGGGAGGAACATCCCGCCGGCTCTTGGTGGTGGTCGACCTGGCGGAGGAGGGTTGCTGGGCACCAGTAGTCCTGGTGCAGGCGCAGGAGGTATCCCCGGCGGCTTCAAGTTGCTCTCGACGCCCGACGTGAAGCTCCGCGACGAGGCGATGAAGAACGTGTGGCTACTGAACGAGAAGGAGAGCGACCTGCGCCGGCAGAGCGAGCGCCTCAAATCCGTCGAGGACGGACTCACCAAGATCAAGAAGAAGACCGGTGTGAGCGACGCCGACGAGCTCGCCAAAGCGCTCATCTCCGCCGAAGAGAAGAACTTCTCGCTCTTCAACATGATCAACGAGCTCAACACGGAGATGGAGGCGCTCGAGATCGAGAACAACGCGCTCGAGGAGCTCATCGAGCAGTGCAAAGGCTCGGGCCACAACAGCGACTCGTACCGCCAGGAGCTCAAGCAGCACCTGGAGGGCCAGATCGAGAAGTCCAAGCAGAAAGTCGCGTTCTTTGAGCTGCGCCACGGCGAGTCCGCAGAGGCCATGGCGACCATGAAGAACGGCGCGACCAACATCTTCCACAAGGTCGGCCACAGCGACGAAGCGTTCGCGCAGCAGCTCATGTCGCACGGCGTCACGGAGCCCACCACGCCAACATGGCTTCGACTTCTGCACCGTCTCGCAGCACAGGCGGCATGCCGATGCGTCCGACACCTCCCGCAGCTGACGACTTTAACGACTCGGACAACGACGAGCAGGACGACGTCGTGCGGCCCTGCAAGATCTCCGAGATCCAGGAGAAGACCGCGGCCGCCGTGGGCAGGCGAAAAGAAAAGCAGACGCGCACCAAGCGGTAGACTCGGCATCATACAAACAGAGAAAGAGAGCACACCAGCAGCAGCAGCAGTAGGATATAAATTTGAAAATTGTGTAAAACTTACCACCACCAAGAACCAATTTCTTACCCCACCTTTGTCACTATCGCCAATCACTCACACGCTTCTTTTAGTTGAGCTCGGTGTCTTGAATGTCGTACTGCGTGAGCAGCTTGTTGTAGTAGTCGATCACGTGGTGGTTGTACGCGCGCTTGGCCTGGTACTCGCCCGCCATAAACGAGCGCTTGAAGCCCGTGATGAGGATGCGGCGCAGCTCGTGCGGCGACAGGTCGAACGCGTCGCACGCGAGCCGCACTTCCTTGAACATGTTGGTGTGCGAGACCGTGCAGTTGTCGGTGCACAGACTGACCGCGAGCTTGTTGTTGATCATCTGCCGGATCGGGTGGCTCGACACGTCCTGGTTCATCTGCGGCACGGTCTGCAGGTTGCTCGACAGGCACACTTCGATGCACGTGCGCGTGTTGCCGATGTACTGCACGAGCTCGTGGCAGTACTCTTTCTTCTGCTGCTCCGAGAGGTTCTTCTCGATCTCGTCGTGGTGGAACAGGTGGAACCCGTGGCCGATGCGCTCGGCGTGCAGGTCCGTGATCGCCTGGAAGATGCTCTCGGGGCCGTACCCCTCACCGGCGTGCACGGTCTTGTGCAGAAACTTCTTGTGCGCAAAGTCAAAAGCCTCCTTGTGGTCGTGCGCCGGGTACCCGCGCTCGGCGCCGGCGATGTCGAGCGCCACGATCGGGATGCCGTGCGTCTTCTTCGTCTCGTACGCCTGCGTGATGAGCGCCATGGACGCGAGCCCGTACAGCCGGTGCTCATCTTCGCACTTGTGCACCTCGCAAAACTGCTTGTAGTACGGCGAGAAGTCCGCCGTGAAGAACCGCATCGCGCACACGATGATGCCGTACGCGAAGGGTGGCGCGAGTCCGCTTCGCACGTCCTCGTCGAGCTCATTCGCCTCTTGCGTCGCGCGCTGCAGTCCGCGGTTCACGCTCAGCAGCACCTCTTCCAGCGACAGCTCACCCGGGATCGCGTTCAGCTGCGGCGCGAAGCGCGTCTCAAAGTACCGCACGCCGATCGCGTACTGGTCTTGCGCGAGCTCGTACGCGACGCGCTCGAGCGCGCTGGCCTTGCGCAGCACGGCGCTGGCGTACGCGAAGCAGACGAGGTACTCCTCGAGGCTGTTGTACGTCTCCTTGAAGACGCACGAGTTGAGCTCCTGGCGGTCGTACGTCGGCAGCGCCACGCCTTGCTCCTGCGCGAGCGCGATGAGCGTCTCGGGCCGCAGGCAGCCGTCCAAGTGGCAGTGCAGGTCCGTCTTGGGCACTTTGCGCAGGAACTCGTCCGGGTACCGCGCGTTCTGCGGGAACTTGCGCTTCTCGAGCGGCGCAGGAGGCGAAGAGGAAGTCATGGGGATAATGTGGTGAGACGGTGGTGCTGGCTGGCTGGTGCTGGTGAAGCTGCCGTGGAATGGGCTTGCGGACGACGGACGGCGACGATGCGGAAGTGAATGATGAATGTGAATGCGTGGCTGAATGAGAAAGAGAGGCTTGAACCTGAGGCGAACCTCATTTCTATGCGACCATCACTCTGCATGCCGGCTCGATTAAGTGCGAGTCGGATTCAACAGCAAGCGTCATCCAACTTTCTTGCAAAAAACGAGATCGATCGGATCGATCGATAGATAGATAGGTAGATAGATAGATAGACAGATAGATAGATATGTACAGTTACCGACGCGGCGATGGACAGATGGATGGATTCACAACTGTGGATGGAGTGCGCGGCGCGGGCAATGATGAGATGTCGACTCAACGCTTGTGGTGTTTGTAGGGCTCCAGTTTGCGTTAAAGCAAAGCTGGTTGTTGAAAGGGTCAATGCAATTGTAATGGGCAAACGGATAACTGAAAGGAAACATGGACTGTGGATGTACTACAATCGAATATGTACAAAGTTCAGAGCGGATGGATACAAAGTCCAGATGGTAACTACAAATAACGACACACAATTCGCGACTGGGTCGCTTGAATGTGCCAGTTACGAGCGAGCGTATCCGCAGTGGTTGGTAGGAGTAGCGGCACGTGGAGCGTGCGCACACGACGACGATGCACAAAGCACGACGAAGAGCGAAATGAGCTATGCCACATAACAAGCGCTGTGGCAGCCTTGCGCATTTCTTAACAATCATCTCAGCACACAAGTCCCACCGCCACCCCGCCACCACGACATGGCCACAGCCTTCAACAGTCCCACACGGGGCCGTCCTGCACTGCTCAGCGTGGCACAGGAGGTTTTTCTCCGCTACTGGTTTTAGCAGGAGCGTGTGTCCCAGAAGGACCTCCCTTCGATGGCCGCACTCAAGTTTGGCTACTCTGACTCACTGTCCACTGTTCGCCGCGCGCTCACTCGCGTCGAGGAGCTCGTGCCAGAGACGGGCTCTTTCCTTGCTAGCCTCCGCTTCGACGACGATGGCTCGTCGCTGGCTAAGATGATCAACCTCATCGCCGGAGCGAAGCGACGCGTGTAAGAGGGTTTGTTCACAGCAGTTCCTCGGACACGGCACACACGCTTATGCGTCTTGAGGAAGTGCTTCCCGATTTGGAGGGAAGATGGATGGCCTGAGGACTTGGGGGTAAATTTGCAGCTGAATTGAAAAGCTGTTGTGGTTCCTGTCGCTACTCCTAATATGCCTCAAGGGCTCTCAGAGGTTTATTCATAAAACCTACACATGCAGAGAAAACCTACTGAACTGATATAAAAAACTTGGGTACGTTTGAGGTTCAACCCACTGAACTTGAACTTGAAGTCCTGTGGAAAATTCCCCGTTAAGTGATTGATTGGCGCCCCTCACTTCAACCGGCAGAGACACGTCGCCCGAGTCACCAGTCAAGTTCCCCAAGCAGGAACCATCATTCTGTACTTGATTAGTACATGGAACAATCACTCTGTACTGATTAGTACATGCGACCGTCACTCTGTACCGACAGGTACTGGAATCCTTCGATGACGTCACCTGATGACGTCACATGTACTTGTGGGGCATGTATTGCTGTAAACCCTTTGTTCTCCGGCACCCACAATGCACAGCCAAGGTGGTGTGTGACACGCAATCTGGGAATCAGATCCACCTTCATGTGATGATCGCTGGCTCCTATTACAACTCGTCGATGTCGCTGTGTTCATCTTCACCTGCGAACATGTAAATGTTTGTATACATTCACATGCCCTCTCGTTATATACAAGCGTTTATTGACTGTTTTGTAAGTAAGCATGTATGTATATCGTGTGTACCAGGTCGCTGAAGCTCTGGTCGCCGCGAAAGCTCGTCGAGTTACCGTGCGCTTGATCACCGACCAGTCGGGTGCTGGCAGCGACATGTGCCGCGCGCTCAAAACTGCAGCAAGTGTTCGTGAATTATGCGATGCATGGCGTGCGCTTGATATTAGTTTTGTGTACGCATGTTCATTTATTGTAGGGTATTCCGGTGGTCTTCAAGCCAACCTCCAAGCCCATGCACATGGAGGTAATTACGGCAAAGTGCTGGTTCTCTATAATCTGACATTTTTAAAACTACATGTGAGTGTGTTGTGTGCCCTATGATAGCTGGTCATTATCGATTCTCGCGCCGCCCTCAACGGCAAGATACAAGTCAAGTCAAATCTAGCCGTCCCCTTCTCGGTGGTACTAACCTCTTCTTTGTATGTGTATAGGATTCTACAATTTCAGCTGCGCTGCTCACCAGGGCAACGACGAGGTGATGATTGTGACGGAAGGCGGTGCTGGCGTCCGTAAGTATGAAATTGGTTGAGTGGTGCGCGTATAGCCTATATACTCTACTTATCGATGACTTTTTGTCTCTCCGTGCAGCTTTCCTCAAGAATCTCTACTAGGACAAGTGGGTTGTGTTCAAGCGCAATGCTCTGCCAGATTCTGCAACGTTGCAAGCGCGTATATTTTGTGTTAGTTAAGTGCGCGAGTAGAAGGTTAATGTAGGTAAACACCGGTAGCCATCAATAATACCGTGGATGCGAGAGAAAGCTTTTGGTAAAAAAAGATGAAGTGTCAGAGAGTGATGCTCAAATGATTATGTCACGTCAAGAATGATGATATGATGGTGATGTCGTTTCGGGATGTAGGATGTCATTTGTCATAAGAACGATCGCTGATTTATTTGTCCACGGTTTTGATTGGACTAATTTTGACTTTACCGATGAGTTTTTTCAACCTTTAACGCTTGAGAAAGCTTGACCGAACTTTTTTCTAAACTTCAACGCTAATAGGTTCGACCCCGGCTCGAACGAACTTGTCAAGCAATTCTGAGCATTTTTCAACCCAGAAATGTACCACAGCCATGCAAGAGCAAACATCGGTACTGCTATTGTATCTCGAATACAGAATAGTGGGATTTTGAACACATATATTATGACATGTCTTTAATAATGAGTATCCGAAGATCAGCCAAAATGGCATCACAGTATAGAAGCATATACAGCCACTATACAGCCCACGAGATCCCTTTGTCGAATTGACAAATGGCTCGAAACTATTAGAATGACTTGGCGCCATAAATAATCTTCTCTAAACAAGGTTCAACGGAAATAATGATGATTTGTGTTTTACACGTCAAATGATAAATTTGAAAGACCTGTGGCTTTGTCTTCAGCATCTTAATATCCACACGTAACGTCAAGATGTTATGTTCCTTTGCTATGTACATGTGCGTATTTTCCTTGTTCTCTGATCAACCAACCTTGTAGCCCTTCATACTTTGACGTTCCTCCTGTTTTCACATGTGAAATACAACGATCTGGCTGTTACTTTGGTTCTTCTTCTGCGTATGTTGAATGGTCTGAAAAGAATTTTGTCTTCGCGAGAGAACACTGCGTCGCAAAGCTACTCTCTGGCTCGTAGCACATGGAGATGCGTGAATCCTTGATTCATCTTTGTCTTCGTCACTCCCCGAAAAGTTTGTACTTGATAGGCAGAATCAAATCGTTCAAATCAGTATCCTCCGCACAACACTTCATAGCACAATATGAGAAGCTCTAGAGAGTTTCTACAGGTCAATTCAATATGGCTCCTACAAGTAGTTCGCTGAGTCAGCACTTTGGGCTTGCATCAAGACTGACGTGCCACCACGGCTAACATTAAAACACTTCAATGTATGATGGGTCAGAAGCTATCGCCCATGGCCTATGTGCGCTGTATTCGCTAACGCTGCAGATTCTTCTATTACTTTACGTTTCCGTCATCGGGTCGATGCCACAGTGTTGCTGGATGACGCTCGCGAGGTTGTCGTAGAAGCCCGCGTTCTGCGCGTCGCTTGAGAACCGGTGGCCACCGTCGTGCTCGAGCACGAGCTTCTGTAGCTCGCTGCCAGCGGGGCGCTCTTCGTACATCGCAGCATGCTTGATCAGTTCCGGATACAGCGGGTCGCGCTTGCCGATGATGTGGATCGACGGGAACAGGTTGTCGTGTGCATTGAGTTTAGTCTCACGCGCGGATGTCCATTGGATTCTGGAGGTGTGCAAAAAGTAAAGATCTGACCATCACTCATGCGATTAGGAGGACAATAGTGTCCTCCTTTGGTGTCCCCTTACCGGAACATGGTCATTTCCAAAGGCATATTCTGGGTGCTTAATTGGTCATGGAAATGCGCAAAGACGCTTTGTGTTCAATTCATTGTATTAGTAAAAAGCCTGTGCAAATGAATGGCGTCATGCGTAAGGAATCTCCACAGATGGGGAGCTTTACTACTGTACACTGCTTAGCATCCTGGACGGACTGGGGTCGTCGGCGTCTGGGTAGTAGGTGTCTGAGAGGTTGGGGTCGAGGTGGTTGGGGTCTGAGAGGTTGGGGTCGAGGTGGTTGGG
>JAADVK010001037.1:0-12534 GCA_023334975.1 Globisporangium sylvaticum | reverse complement strand
TCAGTTTTTAACAAGAACATCTTCAAATAGGGTGCGTTTTGAGTCTTTGCATTCGGAATGCGTGAGTGATTGTCCTGGGCTTTCGCAAAAGGCTCAGCTCACACCAGTCGAAAAAGAGACTCACTCTCCCATTGGAAGAGAAGCACCAACACACCAGACAGGACGTCCACGCGCCAACACACGCGCTTGACGTAACAGCAGCAGCAGCAGACGCACAGCCTTCACACAGCCTTCAAGATGCTCGGCGGACGCTACCAGGAAGAAGACGAGCACGCGGACGCGCACCTCGCGTCTGAGGCGCACGAGTTCGTACGTGTGCCATGCTGCTTGGTTTGCGATGATCGCGAATACGTAGTACGGTGGTTGCTTAATGCTGTGGATGTGTTGTGTTTGATCGTGCCTTTGCAGCAAGGACCGCGGCTGGTGAACTGCCTGGAGCAGGCGGGCGTGAACGCGACGGACGTGAATAAGCTGAAGGATGCCGGCATGCACACGGTCGATGCGGTACGTTTGTGCTGCTTCATGGTGACGATGGCGGTGATCATGCTCGCAATTGCATTGCGAAGCCTAACGCGTCTTGGGTGTGTGTCTGTTTGCTGATTGATGGCTTTAGGTGGCGATGGCGACGAAGAAGCAGCTGATTTCGATCAAGGGCATCAGCGAAGTGAAGGCCGAGAAGATGCTCAAGGCAGCGCGCGAGATGGTCAACGTCGGCTTCACGACGGTACGTGTGGTATATGCTGCCTTTCTACGTTTCACCAGTGTCCCTTGGCCTAACTCTCTCATTTTTCTTCGATGGCTCCGTCTATTAATTAGGCAGCAGAGGTGTTCCAGAGCCGCAAAGATCTGATCACACTCACCACGGGCTCGAATGCGGTCGACGAGCTTCTGAAGGGCGGCTTCGAGACAGGCTCGATCACTGAGATCTTTGGCGAGTTCCGCACGGGCAAGACCCAGTTGTGCCACCAGCTCTGTGTCACGTGCCAGCTCCCAGTGGACCGCGGCGGCGGCGAGGGCAAGGCGCTCTTCATCGACACAGAAGGAACGTTCCGCCCACAGCGACTCGTGGCGATCGCAGAGCGCTACGGACTGGACGGTACGATGCGATTCATACGATACTGTCATGACTGACTTGAATGCTGAATGAGGTTGCTGATCTTGCTCGTATGTGTTTGCGTATTAGGCGAGAGCGTGCTGGACAATGTCGCGTTCGCGCGCGCGTACAACTCGGAGCACCAGATGCAGCTGCTCACCCAGGCGTCTGCGATGATGGCCGAGTCCCGCTTTGCGCTCGTTGTGGTTGATAGTGCCACCGCGTTGTTCCGGACAGACTACTCTGGACGTGGCGAGCTCGCTGCGAGACAGCAGGAATTGGCCAAGTGAGTGTGCCTAAAGCAGGTTTTGTGTGTGCGTGTTTGTTTTTGTTGTATTCTCATTTTGCTGTTTTCGTCAACTGACAGATTCTTGAGATCGCTGACGAGAATGGCGGATGAGTTCGGTGTCGCTGTTGTCATCACAAACCAAGTACGTACAGAACATGTCTATACCAGTATGCGCTTTCAACTCCAGCGTTCTCATGGAACGATTTGTTTGTGTAGATGACTGCAAATCCGGACTCGGGCATGTTCGCGAAAGACCCGCTCCAGCCGATCGGCGGCAACATCATGGCTCACGCCTCGTGCACCAGGTGCGTTATGCGATAGCGCAAGGTGGTGAATTCGTCTGGGAGCTCACCTGACGTTATTCTGTTGTTGTTTTGCAGACTTCGTTTGCGGAAGGGCCGTGGAGAGAACCGCGTGATGAAAGTCGTGGACTCTCCGATTTTGGCAGAGGCGGAAGCGATTTACTCCATCACAGAGCAGGGCATCCAGGACGAAATGAATTAATAGAAACACCAGCAAGTCCACTACTAATCATGTTTAATCCGAAAAGCGAGTGTTCTTGTTGTTTCCTATCCTCCAAATATTTGGATGCGGTGCAAATCAGAATTGGTGGTTGGGATTCTGTCCGTGACTTGCATGGCTGGAGGGCAAAGAAATGTGAGGCAAAGCTCGTTGGAAAACCAGAGTTCGCCACCTGATACGAAGGCGGAAGAGGGAGGTCCTGTTAGACGTGCGACAACAAGGCATTAGCATTATGGCTGTTGGATGGGATTGGCGACCAAGTACAAGCGCTCAACTGCACGCGAACATCAACGTGCAAACGATTCCTTTTCCGGTTCAAAAAATATCAAAACTTGGATTTTGGGTCCGTTATAAAGTCAGATACGAACGATGTACGTCCTGCTTGCTGCGAGTTACTTATTTACAAGTCGGTCTTCAACGCGCGACGCGTGCTCGCGAGGGACTCCTCGAGCGCGAAGGGCGTGACGCCGGTCTTGAGCTGGAACTTGCCGCAGAGGTTGGCGAGGCCCTTGGGCGAGCCGTACACGTCGCAGTCGGTCTCGGGCTTGAGCGCCACGAAGAAGTCGCCGTCCTCGGCCACCTGGCTGAAGCCGCCGCCGATCTGCGGGTCGTACACGCTCCAGTCTGCGGCCGTGAGCGTGAACTGGACCGTGGTGGAGATGCCCGGCTCGAGCGAGATCTTCTTGAACTTCTTGAGCTGCTTCACCTCCGGCACGGAGATCGAGCGGTACGGCTGGATCACGAACAGCATCACGGTCTCCTTGCCGGCCACCTTGCCCGTGTTGGTCACCTTGACGGAGACCGTGATCGAGTCCGACTTGCCCGAGACCGTCGTCTTGCTCAGCGTCATGGACTCGTACGCGAACGTCGTGTAGCTCAGGCCCGTGCCAAAGTCCCACTCCATCTTGCAGTAGCCGCTCGAGCACTGCGTGCTCACGCGGTGGTTGTACGGGATCATGATGTTCGCCGCGTCCTTCGGGTACGTGAGTGGCAGGCGGCCGCTCGGGTTCACCTTGCCGTAGATGATCTCCGCGAGCGCCTGGCCGCCCATCTCGCACGGCAGCAGCGCGTCGATCACCGCGTGCACGTTCGCTGGCAGGCCGCCGAGCAGACGAGGGCGGCCGCCGACGAGCACGAGGATCACCTTGGTGCCCGTGGACGCGAGCTCACGCACGTACGCGATCTGACCGGCCGGGAGCGCCAGGTCGTCAATGTCACCCGGCTTCTCCGCGTAGCTGCCTTCGCCGATCACCACGACCGTGTACGCGTTCTTGGCGGCCAGGGTCTTGGCGGTCGCGAGGTCCGCGGCCGAGTACGAGCCGTCGGCGCTCAGCCCGTTGAAGTACGACACCGACGAGTTGCCGGCGATCTTCTCAAAGCCGGCCTTGACCGAGATGCCGTTCGGGTACATCTCGTTGCCAGAGTACCCTTGCCAGCGGATCGTCCAGCCGCCGCAGAGGTAGCCGATGTTGTCGGCCGAGTGGCCCGTGAGGAACACCGAGGACGTGGTCGCGAGCGGGAGCACGTTGTCCTGGTTCTTGAGCAGCACGATCGACTCGCGCGCGAGCTCCAGCGCCGACGCGCGGTCCTTGTCGCTGCCCACCTGGGCGACGTTGTCGGCACCCGGCACGGGGGTGTCGTACAAGCCGAGCTTGAGCTTCATCTTGACGATGCGGCGCGCCGACTCCTTGAGGCGCGGCAGGTACTCCGGGTTCGACTGCAGCATCGCCTTGCCGTAGTCGATGAACGTCGAGTCGTACGGCACCATGCTCATGTCGAGCGACGTCTGCGTGAGCGCCATGCGCACGGCCTCGGGCTTGCTGCGCGCCACGCGGTGCCAGTCCTGGAGGTTGTTGATCTCGGCCCAGTCGGTGACCACGACGCCCTCGAAGCCCATGTCGGAGCGGATGAGGTCGCGCAGGATCTTCGGTGACGCCACCACGGGCACGCCGTTGATCGAGATGTAGTTCTCCATGGACGAGAGCACGCCGGCGTTCACGGCCGCGATGAACGGCGGCACAAAGTAGTTGAGCAGGTCAAAGTCCGACATGGTCACGCCGTCGCGGTCGTGGCCAGTGGGGGTCTTCGAGTAGCCCACAAAGTGCTTCATGCACGCCGCCGTGGCGTTGTTGCTCTGAAGGCCGCGGATGACCGAGTCCGCCATGACCGAGACCAGGTACGGGTCTTCGCCGAACGTCTCGAACGTGCGTGCCCAGAGCGGGTTCTGCGAGATCTCGAGGATCGGACCGAAGACCCACGGGATGCCCGCGGCTTCGGTGTCGCGACCGGTGACGCGCCCCATCTCGTAGACCAGGTCCGGGTTGAAGCTCGCGCCGCCGTTGATCTGCTGGCCGAAGAGCACGGACTCGGACACGTACACGGCGCCGTGCACCGAGTCGATGCCGAACACGATCGGGTGGCCGCCGTTCTCGGCCATGGAGATCTCCTGGATGCGCGAGATGATCTTGCGCCACTCGGTCGCGGTCCAGCCGTACTTGCCGTCCTTGGGGCCGCCGGAGAACGGCGAGTTGAGGTACGAGCCGATGTTGAGCTTGGCGTAGGCGCGCACGACGTCTTCGTTGAGCGTGAAGTCGCTCTTGAGCAGGTTGTCGATGTTGATCTGCGTCATCTGGCCCAGGATGTCGCTCACCGTGAACTTGTTGACGATCTCGTCGGCGCGCGCGTCCCAGGCGTCGCCGGCGACGGTGCGGCACGCGAGCGCGGCGCAGCAGCTCACAACGGCCAACCACTTGCGGAACATGGCTTGTTGTTACAGCAGGTCAGTAGCTGAGCTGGTCTGTGTGTGTGTGTGTATGTTGTTCCAATGCGAACGCAAATTGGAAAATGAGTGCGAGTGAGAGCTTCGAGTCCGTCGTGACGGAATGACTGACTGACTGGCATGGGGCAACGCGAGTCCATCGAGACAGCCAGGACAGTTACAACAGCCTTGACTCACTGTCAGTTGCTCTCACCCACACAAGGAATGAATGAGCAGGAGGCAGTCAGCAGAAACGAGCCGAACGCATAGTCGAGTGAGTGAGGGAGCGGGCGTGCGCATCAAGGGCGTCTTCTGTGGAGACGGCTCTGCAGTTTTTGGTTTGAGATCGGCAGCCTGCAAGAGTTGCATGCGTGGTTTGGAGCTACTCGCTGGTCCGGTACTGAATTGTAGGTACAGTAGAGGACGAGGTAGTCAGCAAATGTGAACGTTAGCAACCTTTATATTTACAATGTACGATATTATGAAAGATAGTGGACACAATACAATTGTGTTGGTTAAAACATTAAACCTTCATAAGTCAGATATGCTGAGCTTGTTTGGGATAGCTTTTATACGAGGATGATTGAAAGGAGCAGAAATGAGACTTTACCTCGTCTCTGTGCGTTTCCTGTCAAATCCCGGAAATACCTGAGGAACAACGCACCTCATCCTTTTTCGTCATTGTATTCATTACTAAGTCATTTTATGCTTTAGTTTGACAGCAATAGTTTTTGTGGGATAATGTGTTTACATAATATATGTGCTTTCACAGGCTTTTGAACTGAGTAGCGTGGTACTTGAAGTGGTCACTGTCCTCAAGCATTACTGAAGAGCCATTGCATTCCCACATGGCTGGTGATTGGAAACCATTCTTCACGTTGTCCGCTCGTGAAAATACCAACAACGCTCTCATCGGCTGACTGCTTTTCGCTTTGTTGCAAGTTTCCATGATCCACACATTTCCACGCTCTCTGCCCATAGCGCCAGCCATTTCGCTATTGCTCCATAGATTTCGTCTCAGGAGTGTTGCTGGCCACTACGTCACGAAGGCATCATTTTCAATTCGGTTCCAAGTGTACCTTCGAAATGGATCGATGGCACAAAGCACGCCATGCTCAATGGACGCCAGGCGCTCCAGAAGAGACCAGAGTGGGGAAATGGGAAGCCAGAGTGCGTGGAGCGAAACCAGCCAACACAGTTGCACCTGGGCGAGCTGGTGGTTGAAACCACACTGGGGTTGTATAACCGATGGTTGGATGGGGCCGCGCGTCATACTCGTGACTTGATTGTTGCCCTGATGCGCTCCAAATGAATCAAGTGGACGTCGCGTTGTCGTTTTTGCTTCACACTGGTCGACCAACTGCATCGCAATGCTGAGTTGAAGTTTGCCAAAGCGAGACAGTCCCGATTAAATCTGATTACCAGCCAGCTATGTATTGCTGTTCGCTATCGCCCCCCTTTACAAGAGGATGACAACGAAGATGGAAGAGCGAAATGCGCTGCAGGACCGGAACTTCCTATTATAAACAATCGCGTTGGTTCGTGAGCAACTAACGCGAAGAAGCTGCTCTTTCAACCAAGGGTAGTCACTTCAAAGCCGATCCTTTTTGTGTGTGTGAGCACTTCGAAGCGCATCAAATGACAACGCACAAAGTGGATCACACGCATGCATTGCGAATACGCGTGTGGTTTAGAAATGTGAGCTTGCGCTTCGCGTTGCACTCGGTGCTGAACCGTCATGCCAAAGTGTTGCCACGATGACGCCTTGCTTCTTCCTTGGAGGGGCAGGCGAGGAGCTCCAACGGGCGATTTGAAGGCTTCCCGTTCGTTCATCAGGCACACATGCAAGCGCACACGCACACAATGCTTCAAGTATTGGTGGGCGACAGCTTGGCAATCGTCTGCAAAGGCTGAAGATGGCCAAAGGGCCATGATTCGATAGATGCAGGGGACACGCTCCAGCTGCTCGGCTACCCCCGTTTGGTCGTAAACACCCACACAGCAAACTCAATGCTCCTCAGCAAGTTGCGTCAATAATGGAAAAGCCCTGTCGAGTCCCATGGTATGTCTGGGCAGAAAAGCCCACTGTGGTTGCACTCAACTTCAACCAGTTCACTATCAGAAAAAAAAAAGATCGCTTCAGAAAAGAAAACAAATCCGAACAACTGATGAGACTTTGGAACCAACCCACCAAAGTGATTCTGTCAAACAAAACTTCAGTTGAATTGGATCAGTTCAATGGCATAATGATGCGGTCAGTACACGACATGGCTCTGTAGAGGGTTTTTTTCCCAGCCATTCCAAGCCGATCTCGAGGGTCTTGATTGATTGATTGACTGATTGCTCTTTCATCCGCCGATCTAACCAACCATCCGCCTGCGTCCTATCCAGTAGTCTTCCTCTGGGCTTTTGAGCAATCATTCCTACGCACGTCCACACGCGCCAGTCTTCTCTAGGTTCACTTTTGACTTGAGGTCCTGAGTTGAAGTTCAATGTCAATCCCACTTCAGCTTCCTGATGAGGAGGGAGAGGATGGACAGGGTCGTCGTGACAAAGGCCAAAAGGATCTGCTGCACAACGTGCGTCGTTTCGGTAGCTGAGTGCTGAGGCTCCGCTCCAAACTTCAACAACCTTCTCTTTTGACGTTTGGTGCTTTAGCTTGGCGCCAGCACCAGCATGGGCTTGGCTTATTGTTGTTGTATAGCCCTGGCTATTTACTAACGAACTTTGGGATTGTATTAGATTATGGTTTGAGTCTTCGACGTACGCGGTTCTAGCTCTCCTAACCCCCTAGAGTTTGCTCTCCGTTCTCTCGCCGAGCGAGTGCTGATCCCCTGAGGACTCGATCTCGACCGCGAACTTGGTGATGGGGATCAGAACCGTCTCGAGCAGCACGCCCACGAGGTACACCACGGACGTCACGACGAAGCAGAAGCGGTAGCCGTGGGCTTCGACCAGGAAACCCCCGAGCACGGCGCTGCCGGCCCACGTGAACATCGAGAGCCCCTCGAGCGAGTTCCAGCGCGCGCGCTGCTTCTTGGGCACAAAGTCCATCAGCAGCGACCTTCGCAATGGCTGCGTGCACCCATCATCGCGCCTCGGACCAGGAACAGTGCGCACTGCGCCTGGAAAGACTGGGAGATCGCCATCGCCAACAGACACGCCGTGCCCATGAGCCTCGTGATCACGATCACCGGCATGCGGCCCGCATACCTCGATACAAGTTGCGCGACCAGCGAACTCAGCGCCACGCAGATCGGCAGCAGCGCAAAGAGCTCGGCGACCTGGATCGGCGAGAGACCAAACTCCTTGAAGAAGAACAGCGGGAAGAAGTGGATCGACATGCCGGCGCCGTTGCTGATGATAAAGTCCGAGACGAAGAGGATCGACGGCACGTGCGAGGCGTCGAGCCCCAGACACGACGGCGCCGGTCGCGCGAAATGGATCGCCTCGTCAAACATGAACTCGTCCAGCAAGTGCGGGTCGTCGCGTCCTCCAGATGAGGGGTTCGTCATGTACATCGCCGACAGTGCGGGTCGCGCGGCGCTCTCGCCAGCCGGGGACCGCAGAAGCTGGGAGAACTCGCTCGGCGCCGGTCGCGCGAAGCTGATCGGCGAGAACGTGAGCGTGAGCGGTCGAAGATCGCGGTCTCCGCTATTGCCGTCACCACCACCAATGAACCCGTCGTGCTCGTCCAGTTCTTCCGGGATGTACTCGCTGAGCTCGACGCTGAAGTTGCGCTCGATGGAGCTCAGTTCGCACTCGATCGCGAGCACGTGCTGCTGGTTCTCGTACGCCATGTCGTCGTTGAACTGGAAGAGCGCGGCCATGGAGATCGCGGCGAGGAACGTGCCAACGAGCATCACCGGTCGCAGCACCGGGAGCTCCCACGCGTCGCCGTAGTGCGCGAAGAGCGCGATCGCGCAGAGCGGCCCGATGACGAGCGAGAGGTTCTGCACCATGTGCTTGAGCGTGAACGGCAGCGAGCGCTGGCCCAGGGGCACCGAGTCCGCGAAGAGCGCCTCCATCGCGGGGCTCTGGAACGCCGTGAACACGCCCCAGAGCGCGAACGACACGTAGATGAGCGGCAGCGAGCCCAGCTGGAACGAGAAGCCCGTGAGCAGCGCCGTGACGACGCCGATCACGCCGGCGGACGCGAGGATGCGGTCGCGGCGCAGGAAGTCGGCGGCAAAGCCCGCTGGAAGCGCAAAGAGCAGCTGCGCGAGCCCCTGGATGCCCTTGACGAGGCCCACGGACTTGTTCGAGCCCGTGAGCACGTAGATGTAGCCCGCGAGCACCTGCTGCGAGATGATGCTGCTCGCCGACCAGAACACGAGTGTGAAGAGGAACACGAACTTGACGTTGTGCTCCAGGCGGACGGCGCGACACCACGCGAGCGACATGGTCCTATCGTCTTGTGCTTGAGCTTGAGTACGAGTGTTTCAAGCTGACGGACTGACAGACTGACTGGTTTGGCTCTCTATTCGCTTCAGCTGGATGCAACGGCTCAGCTCACGCGCTCGCTCGCTCGCTCTTGTGTCAGTCAGGGAACGGTTCGGAGCTCTTCGTTTTACTTTGCAGCCCAGAGACAGAACGAAGAGTCGCGCGTGGTGGCGAAAGGCAGGAGACTGGTACAGTACAGTCGATAGAGAACCAAACCCACGCAGAGCAGACTGAACTCAATGAAAGGGGATGCCTGCAATTGGGCTTTGTCGCGTGGTCCCTTTCGGAATGGACGCCAGCTTCCGATAGTGGATTGATCTGTTGTTACATCCAGCGTGTCCCTATGGTCGCCAGCTATATGAGACCCAGCGTGCGTCCATATGCTTTTGGTCGTGTCGCTGGGTTTTTGATGAAACGCTGGCTGCTTGGGCCAATAATCGCATTAGATAATACCACAGCGCGGCTCAGACGGCTTGGCTCTGGTAGAGAGAGAAGGTGGACACATCCGTGGGTCTTATTGCCTCTCCCACACACCATTGCTGCTGCTGTTACATGGAGGCATTTTGAAAGGACTGACTGGGCTTGAACCCAGTTGTGTGTGGATCACCTCGATTATAATAAGCCCTGATCAAGGGCGTTGACCGTTTGGACGCAGCTATCTGTCGCTATCCGCCATGGAACAACCCTCGCGAGAGCAAACCTGCGCACACGCACTCTTCACGAGTGTTTCCTTCTTCATTCAGGAGACCATCGAATGGAAGCACTGAGTGTTATTGTAGCCATTTTGAACGTGTCAGATGTGGTACACACACATGATAAACCGGTAAATATCCGGTATTTGGATGAAAATCCTTGGAAATGTGATCCCTGGTAAATATGATACGTGCATTACGATAACCTATTCTGTGAATACACTACAATTCAAATATCTGAAAACGGTCCTTGTAACATAAAAGTACTGTTTTTTATGATATGAAGCGGTCCAACCTCGCATATCAAATTCGTAAGGCTGTTTTGTACCGGTTTCAAACCGGTACTGCACTTGAAACGCAGAAGAAAGATTTTCTTCCTTCGCGGTCTTCAAAGACTGCAAAAGAGAAGAAGCCCAATACCAACAAATAGCAATCCTTCTCTCGCTCCATCACTCCATCACTCCATCACTCCATCGCTCTCTCTCTCTCTCTGCGTGCGTCTGCGGCAAGAGACAAGAAGCAGCAACACCACCACCAAGCAGCAAGTCACTAAACGAAGAGATGGCGCACCGCAAGAAAGTGCTTCTGAAGCTGATCATCCTGGGCGACAGCGGGTGCGTCCGTCACTTTGCTTCTTCTCGCATGTGTTCTCGCTTGGGTTATTGATGGGATCCATCATGGACGGCGCCTGCTTTCTTGGCTGTTTATGTGTGTGTGGGCTTAATGGGAACTATTGTGTTTGGGTGTGTGTGTAGTGTCGGCAAGACGTCGCTGATGAACCAGTACGTGAACCAGAAGTTCACGAACCAGTACAAGGCCACGATCGGCGCGGACTTCCTCACCAAGGAGATCATGATCGACGACAAGCTCGTCACCATGCAGGTGCGTAGCTCCTCGTTCTTCTCTTCTAATCGCAATGTGAATGTATTGTACTCATGTATGTGTATGTGCGTATGTAAATGTGTGTGTAGATCTGGGATACGGCGGGCCAAGAGCGCTTCCAGAGCCTCGGCGTCGCCTTCTACCGCGGCGCGGACGCCTGCGTGCTCGTGTACGACATCACAAACCCAAAGGTACGTTCTTGCTTGTGAAGAGCTATGCTGATTAGTGGTACCGCAGAGCTATACTAAATGACTCTCTGTCTTGTGATAACAGTCCTTTGAGAAGCTGGACAGCTGGCGCGACGAGTTCCTCGCGCAGGCGGGGCCGCGCGACCCGGACGCGTTCCCGTTCATCGTGCTGGGCAACAAGGTGGACAAGGAGTCGGAGCGCCGCGTGCAGAGGCAGAAGGCGCAGCAGTGGTGTCAGGCGAAGAACGCGCAGCAGCCCATGGAGCACTTTGAGACGAGCGCGAAGGAGGCCACGAGCGTGGAGGAGGCCTTCCAGACCATCGCGCGCACGGCGCTGCAGAAGGGCCAGGAAGACGATATTTACGTCCCCGAGACGATCGACTTGAGTGGCGCCACGGCCAAGAGCGAGAGCAGCAGCTGCTGCTAAACTGGCTTCCGCATAAAGGAGAGTTTTGGGGGGATATTGCACTCACAAGCAAACAAACAAGCAAAACAAACAAGCACACAAACAAACAAGAACAAAGCAAACAAGTCGACATGGGACGATTTGTTTGATGCATGACTGGTGGAGGAATGAGTGAGTATTAATACTATCGAGCGAGCGTGACGAATGTGAGGGAGACCGAAGTTGATGTTGCGGTTGCAGCAGAGGCGAAGCAGCTTCCCCCATAATCGAGACCATGAGGTGACGACTTTGAAACAAGTACCCTTGTCAAGTTGTTCTGATTTGAAATTCCTACTTTGCTGCGTTGTTGTCTACTACGACGCTCTTCTTCTTTTGCTGCGGCCAGGCCGAGAGGAGCAGCGACGCGCGCTTCTGCGCCTCTTTCGCCCTCTCGGGCACGTGGAGCGCCGACATTTTCTTCTGCACCATCCCAGTCGCCGCCGCTGCTGCCATACTATTCATCTTCTTTCGCGAACTCTTCTTCTTGAATGGGGACGACGGCAACAGGAGGAACTTTGAACTCTGTCGGGAGGACTGCTTCTCTTTCTCCGCAGCTTCGTGGAAAAGCTGTCTCTTGGTCTCGATCCGCTGGCGCAGTGTGCGCTTACGCCAGTAGCAGAACAATTTGATCTGCGCCGCGTACTCGGCGGCTTCGTCCACATCGTGACGGGGCACATCACGAGGTCCGCCGTACTTGTACCTACTCCACTCCTTCGGGTCCACGGGCTCGCCCTCGTCGGTCGCGACCATGTACTCCAAGCACCGAGACGCTGATCATCAAGGAGAACCTCAAGGACTTCTACGAGCAGCACTACAAGGCGTACATGTTGGAAGAGCTAAGCTACGAACATATGAGCACCGTGCTCGACTACCTCTCGAACGACGTGATCGCCATGTACGAGAACAACATCAAGCAGAACTACGTCGAGCGGTACGTCAACGTGTCGTGGCGCAAGAAGGAGCTGGCCGACATCATCAAGAAGAGCTGGAGGAACACGAGGAGCCGTCAGGACGCGCTGTGCGCTCGCTTGCACAGGGTCAAGGACGACTTGCTCAGGCCACACCAGCCGAAGACGCCGCGCCCCCTCTACCACGCGTGGATAGACGAGCAGCGCCACCTGGTGCTCCCAGCGAGGGGTCTGCAAAAGGACAACGTCCACTACGACATCCAGCGCTCGCCGCAGGCCTGCCTCCCGTGCATGCTGCGTTTGATGAGGGCGGT
>JAADVK010001036.1:0-12563 GCA_023334975.1 Globisporangium sylvaticum | reverse complement strand
AGAAAATATATGTGCTGCAGTCATGCTCAGTTCCTTCACAGTGAAATTTGACAGTGAGTCCGAGTCCGTTCATAGACGGGGCACAGTTGTGATTTTTGACAATGAAAATTCACGTTTTGCGTGCATCTGTCCCTTATAGCCGATGGTTTTGGCGCCAAAATCAGTTTCCCATCACCTGCGCTTTGATGGGCAATGCAAATGGTCTCTGTGCAGCTCGTGAAGAGAAGAGGACCGCAGAGAACACGAGGGCACGTGCGTCTGCAGCGTTCCTCAGTGAAGCGAAGCGAGCCGCCGAAGAGCTCAGGAGCTTGCTCGCTCGCTCGCGCCAACGCCTACAGCGCGTGTCATCGGCGCTCGCTCTTGCGTAACGAACGCCACTGCTGCTGGTCTTGAAAAGGGTTTCATGAGTGCGTTGCAATCTGAAACGCCACGTCACTCGCCTCTCTCTCTCTCTCTCTCTCTCTTTCCTCAGCCTCCCCAACACTCCGCACGCGGTTGCAACCCATCCATCCGCAGACGCACACGGCGCACAGAGTCGACGCTATAGATGGCAGAGCAGAGCATGGAGGGTGACGACGACGCAGCAACCAGAGAGCGACCAGAGCACACGCAGAATGGCGATTCGGGGCCACAAGCCGCATCTGTTCTGCCAGTTGCCTCCGTCGCCCCTGAGGCTTCAGGACTTACTGCTGCGACGCGCAACTTGCAACCAATAAGCGACGCCAATGACGCCGTTCAAAGCGACAGCCACCGCAGCGCAACGCTCTCATCAGCATTGTCACGCGGGACGCGTACTGCCAATCCGTTCGACCCGCGCGTGAGTTTCAAGAACCCGTTCCCCAAGTTCGAGGACTCGATGGCCGGTTTCCGACCTGATGCTGACAATGAGAACGAAGGCGAAGAGAGCGACACTGAACACGACACAAGCGCGTTTCTTCAGAACAGCTCCACAGCGACGGTGAACTTGGACTGGAGCATCGACACGATCGCGGAGCTCAAGCCCATGGCGTTCTCGCCGCTGCCCGAGCAGAAAACCTCCTTCAGTGGCGGTGAGAATAGTCTCGACGACACGCCCAATTCGACCGCCAACAGCAACTCCAAGTTCGACCGGTTCTTTGACGACGAGGCGCAGTACAAAGTGCTGCAGACGCCGTCGCCCTTGATCCGGCAGCAAGAGCAAGAACGAGAACGAGAGCAGCAGAACCAATTTCAGTTCTTGCAGCAGTCCCAGCGACGACAGCACTCCAGTGCGTCGCCCTCGACCCCCGGCCCACCACCGCGAGCGCCGACACCTCCGAGTATCGTCCACCATTCGTCGTCTCGGAGAGCTGGGATCCCAAGCAGTCTCTCATCATCATCTACTACCTCAGACCTCCATCGGCGCTGTCAGGACGCGATCGCGTTCTGTGAGGACCGCGTGCGCGAGCGCCAGCGGAAGCTCAGCCGGCTGCAGCTGCCGCAGTCCGGGTCGAATTCGCTCAGTTCGTCACCTGCGCCACACCACAAGAAGAACAAGAACAAGCGGTTCCGGGGAGACGCGTCCGAGTTCCCGTGGAAGACCACCCCCAAGCAGAGAACCTCGGAGCTCCGAGGCATCCACCCGCGCACCCCTGCCAGTGCTGGGACTACTACTGGAGCTGGGTTTCGTCCATCGCAGTCGCCGTTCTCGGTGCCTCTCACGCCTATAGTCTCAGCTGATCAGGTGCTGAGGACCCCCGAACGGAACCCCAAGGCGGCAGCGCAGCGGAAATCGATGCAAAAAAATGAGCCCGAGTTCTCGTTCGATGGTGGGTCACCCATTTTCCCCATCGCGCCATCCCCAGGGACTGGGGACTGCAGTGGTGGGAGTAGTAGTACGCTCCTGGACAAGACGATCCTCGAAGAAGCAGAGGAAGAAGAGAAAGAGAACGAGCGTCATGATGAGAATGATGAAGCCAGTCTGTCGCCGATCCCAAGGCGAGCGCCTGCGAAGGACGCGCCGTCGTTCGGGTCCCTGAGTTTCTCGCACTCGGACGAGGAGCACGACAAGGAAAATCGCACGCGCCAGCAATCAAAGCTAAACACTCGGACCAGGATCAGTGCATCTGCCCCAGTCCCTGGTTCTGCCTCGTCGTCATCATCCTGGGGAAAAGCCGCCGAGGACTCGTTCTCGCTCAAGACGCTCGCGAGGCTGCAGAGTTCCGCAGGCAACAGCAGCAGCAGCAGCCTGTCGTCCATTTCGCTTGCTTCTTCTCTGTCGTCGCCCCCAGCAAACCCAGACCCATCTTCCCACTCGGGCTCAGGCTCAAGCTCAGAGCCGAGGACGAGATCCCAGGCTCCTGCTGTATCGAGAAATGACAAGAAGCTGGCGTCACCCTCGATCGCGCGGCGCCAGGAGTCGTTCATGGCGGCAATCGAGGCCGAAGCGAGGGCCTCAAAGCCCCAGACGTCTTCTTCAGCCACTCGCACCACCAGTAGTACCTCCAGCAGCAGCAGAAGCTCCAGCAGTCCACACACAACTGGCAATATATCGATCGCCGAGCTCTTCCAGGAAGCGCGAGCGCTCGGCATCTCCGAGCCGCGCGCGCAATGGGAGTACGTCCAGCTGCTCAAGAAGCAGCGCGGCCAATTGTAAATCTACCACCAAGCCCATTAGTAGTGTGAGAGAGTGAATTTGTATATCGAAGTAGTATAAAACAAGTCCGAATTGTAATTGCAAGGGAAAGAATGATGGATCAAGGCAAACAAATCGGTTGGTGGTGTGTGCTTGTGTGCTTCTCTCGACACGCATGTTTCATTTCATTTCGTTATTCAGTCGCTGCTACTCATACTGCTACTGCTACTGTAGGTCTGCGCTGACAACCAAATTGTGGATGGATGGTTGGATGAGGAATAATAATTTATACTGTTGCTAGTGTACCTTCTTCTTCTTGGGGGTCTCGCTTGCTCGCCGCGCACTCTTCTCTCCAAGTGCGCAGGCAAAAGGTTCTTCATAATTGACGCATTCTCTCTCTCTCTTTAGACCGCACGGGGGCTCGAGCGCGCGCTGTTGTTGCCCGAGCCACTGCCGCCGTCTTTGCTGAGGAAGCTGCGTCGCGCCACGAGCTGGCGCTCGAGCCGGAATTCGCCGATCCAGTAGCCATCCGCCGCCATCTTCTCCTGCATGAGCTCGCGCTCCGAGGCGGCCGAGCGGCGCGCGAACGCGTTGCGCTTGAGGAGACCGTTCGAGCTGCTGCTACCGGTTTGGCTCTTGCTACTTCCAGAGCTCGGGTGGGACGTGACTGTAGCTGCTCGGCGATTACGCACAGGCGTCATCATCCCATTTGGTCTCGCGGTTGCTGGGGACGACGACGATGAGAACGACGATGTAGAGGAATGTGGATGTGGATGTGGCTGCGGATATAATTGTGGCTGGCGCACGGGCGAGCCCACCAGGCGCTTGCGGTTCGCGACCGAGAAGCCAGACGACGACGACGATGACCGCGGACGGATCTTACTGCCGGACGTTGGCGGCGCGGGCGACACGGCTGAAGCAGCCGCACGCATTGGGGACGCCGCCGCGGACCGCGAGGACGACGTCGACGAAGTAAACGAGCGGGTGAGCGTCGGCTCTTCCTCGTCGTCCTCAGACTCGGTCGCCGAGAGCGACGGGGACGACGCGTCACCCAGCATCTTCATCAGCAGCGGCGCCGGCAGCTGCATCGAGCGACGGCGCACAGGGTTCTCCTGCGCTCCTCCGCGCGCAGCGGCGCCATCATTCGCATCTGCATCCGCATGCTCGTCCGCGACCACCGCCGTTACATCTGGGTCGTCTTGGTCCGCGACTTGGACATCCGCAACATCGGCATTTAACAAAACTGGCGCTTCTTCAGGAATACCACCCGCACTGGTGCTGTTGACGACGACGGCGGCGTCATCCATCTGGCTCTTCTTCATCTTCATCACCTGGGGCGGGACGACACACGCGGCGGCTGGTTCTAATACTGCTGCTTGGTCACTACGGTCGCTGGTCTCTGCTGTCTCCGTCGTCATCTGCGCGGGCACCTGCGAGCACGAGTAGAAGCCGCGGGCGAGGCACCGCCGCCGCGACGTGACGAACCAGTAGAGCGCCGCGACCGCGACCGCCAGCAGCGTCCGCGAGAGCGACAGCCAGAGCACGAGCTTGACCAGCACGGCGGTCGCGGCCACCAGCAGCACGAGCACCAGCGCCACGGCGAGCGCGAGGAGCGGCAGCGCCATCTCTCTGAATGTGTCTTGTGGTATTGGCGGAAAGAAAGCAAGTGACTGTGTTTTCGTGAAGAAGCGAGGAGCAAGCGAAGCGGTCGAGTTCGCTCGCGGCTGGCTGGCCGCCACAATGGCCCGTCTGCGACCAGCAAGGCAACTGATCCTCGTCGTCCGTCCAAAGACAAGCCCGTCCAATAACGACAACCTGAGAGTTTCTGGCACACCAAACACCCAGTTTCTCGCAATCTCCAGAAAGAAAGTGGGTTTTTGAGCGAAAAGAAGGGTGAAGAAAATGATGCGAGTTGTCTAAAACCCATAAATGTGCAATCACCCACGAACACACATCCAGGATATTTGGAGTTTTCAGAGCGTTTGGAGCACTTTGGAGCTCGACTGGACGGTTTTTGCGCAAAGAGCAGGTGAATAGGGGAGAAACACAGAAAAGGCAGGGAATCCGCGTCCAGTACCACCGTGTAACGGATCCTTGACTTGAGGGAGGACCAAAAGCGCTTGCACCAAAACCTCTCTATTCTTGATCACTAGCAGAATCAAAAGGGCACCGAGCATAGGAAATTAACCATAAATGTCAAATACCTCATGAAAAGAGGTTTAGTCTTGAGATCCCGACAATCTTTCCTCCGCCTCTAAAACTGTTTCTTTCCTTGGAGCCCAACGCACGATGTGAAGCAAACCGAATGTTTATGAAAGGCTGTGACCATTAGGACAATGTCCGCCTTAATAAACGTGTTGAATAGTACAAGGCGCTGTGTGTATATTATAGAGTGGCGAACTCCTCTCGAGAGAACATGAAGCCTCGGAGATACGCCGCGTTTCTCCTTCAAGCTCTAAAAGCTCTATTGTGAGACCAAAGCCTGCGCATTCGTCTATCCCGCTCGTCCACAAACGGCTTTCTCTCGCGTGTTCATGATCCCATCTCACGCGCCATTGACTCTTGAGTGAGTGGCTGGCCATTGGCGCCTGCTGAATCTGTTGATTTGTGTGTGGCGAAGATGGTGGCGGTCGGTCATCAAATAGGGCAAATAGGGCAATTGCCTTCCACTGTTTTCAACCAACCAAAATGGTCGGCGCTCTTGCTCATCATCCCTCCCTCTCTAACCTAGGTGCAGCAGTTACTCTTGGTTTTTGTAAGCAATGTCGCATTCGCGACGGTCAAAACGCATTATCAGAGGCCATGCATCCTCCCTTCTTGCTTTTGTGGTTTTCACCCACGAAAATCAGGTCAAAATAGAGCGTTGTCTTCAAAAATGTATCGAAATTATACCAGACAAATCGCTGGAGAGCCGTCGCTCCCACTTTTGGTGAATGGTCAGCTTGGCTGTTCGCTTGACACTGTGCTGAGAGTGGTCCACGCGCACAAGAGACAGGCCACTCAGATTCCCATAAAAGTTTTTTGGGATTTTTTCACTGGATGCTGGGTTTTTCACAAAATCGAAAAAAATGTTGAGAAAATGCGAAAATGGTTCTCCACATGTTTCGACTTGTTGCGTTTGCTCGAACACTTGCTCGAAACTCGTGGCTTGTTTGCCAAGTCAACAGAGCAACAGGCACTTGTCACTTGACATGTGGTTGATTTGCGCCTTTGTGACTAATGTGAGCCCCGTCAAAAGATACGCATCCGCTCGCTCGCCTCCATGTCCCTCCTCAGTCATCCGAGCCCTTGGATCTGTCTTCTTTCCCTACTGTGCAGCAACTCAACGCAGTAATGATCAGCGCGCTTGCGTTACGATCCTTTGCACATCTGAGCTGCCTGTTGCTATTGCTGCGAAGATACAAAGATCTGCAAATTCACGCAGCTATTCGAGAGACGGCAAAGTCGGAAGTGAATGCGCCTCTGGCTGTCGAATTGGTACCAGTTTGCTTGCATTCTCGCTCTTGCTTGTCGGCTTGCTTGCTTGCGTGCTTGTTTGTTGCTTGCTTGTTTGTTGTTCTGTGGTTGTTGTTTGCTTGTTTGCCATGTTGAGACCTTGCGCATGTATACAATATTTTTCTCATGGACATATTTGCTTGAATAAAACATGAAAAATGGACAACCTGCATTTTGGTTGACTGAATGGCGGTAATGGATGGCAATGGAGCGCCTCGGGTCCTTTTTGCCTAAAATTGCTTCTTCTGCGAAAAGAGAGCTTCGAGGAAGACCTAAGAAAAGGGAAAGCGTCCAGCAAATCGACGACGACAAACAACAAACAAACCATTGGCAGAAAGGCTTGATTTGAAATGGCGACACAAGCAGAAAATCCGATTGTGGCTCTATGCAGATAATGACGGAATTGCCTGGACTTTTGTATGAAAATCCTACGTGTGGCTGGCAATCAGTCGCCACTACTGGTGAGTCTGCGGATCCACAGACGGATAGTCCAGAAGACACTTTCGCATTCTTGAGACGATTAGGCGGACGCCCCAACGCGAGGGAACTGGGGAAAGCGTCTGTTGTTGCGACAAAATCAAAAGGGTTTGCGGTTGAAAATGGGCAAATGCTTCAGCATCGCCATCGCGTTGGTTGTTGGTTTTTTTGCCCATCCTGACAGGGGAATTTGGCATGCTTGCTCAACAGCCGTCATCTTTTGCGTGTTTTTCAAAACCGGTATCGAGTTATATAGATGCGTAAAATATTGGGATTTCATAGTTGTTCAGTTCTGTTAAATTCACATCTCTAAGGCAATTTAAGGCTTAATGAAAATGCTTTATAAATCGGTACCGGATTCTGGAGTAGAATCCTGAAAGGACGCAGATCATCCGTGCGATCTTTTCTCACTGACAGACTAGATACCTTCCGAGTCGCACGTTGCTTCAGACCACAAGACCACCACACGAGCAAGCAACCATCACGCCAGCAATGCTCCGTTATGTCCCCCTCGCTCTGCGACCGTGCTTCTCTGCCTAAGGCTCGGGTCACCATCGTCAGCAGCAGAAGCCCAGGCAGCCCCTGGGTTCGTCCGCGACCCGCTGCTGGACGTGGCGCTTCCGGAGCTGCTCAGCCGTCCTCTAGGGATCGCGCCATCGCCGTTTGACACGCAGCTCCAGCTCGCGTCAGCTCAATGCCGCGAACGCCCAGTTAGCAGCAGGATCGATGGTGAACGCCAAGGTAGTGACGATCGTGACGCGATCGAGGAGGATGGCTCTGCTGTAAAGTACTGCAAGCAAGTGAGGTACGCGTGGCACGTGTGCGAGACGCTCTGAGCTGCTCTCCATGAAGAGCTCCTCAGACATGAACAAGCAAAGCGAGACGACGAAGCAATTGAGCAGCAGCAGCCTGAGACGAAGCCTCGAAACGTCGTGGGCAAGCATGTCAAGATCGTTCAAAACCTCTATGAACGAATATTGTGTTTAAATACGACTTGAATTGGTGAGCTTTGAGTGAAAACTTGATGTACAAATGTATACCCTCTCATTTACGTTTGGCTGCATGCGTCGCTTCGGCACCAGCTCTTCGTTCGAGGCACGTTGGCATTGCTCACAAGTGCCTTCTGGTTCTTCTGGGCTTTTTAAGCACTTAAGCGAGCGCTCTAGATACTCCTGAGCCCCTCAGCTCCGAGTATCTTACCTTTCGCTGCTGATTCATGAAGCGCGGCGCCTTGAAGCGGCACCGACGCGTCTTTTGACCGATACGAAGAACCAGAAGGGGCGAGCGAGCAAGAGCTCGCAGGCACTTTTGAGACGTACCGCTCGGTCGCTCCCGCTCCGCTCAACCCACCAGCAGCAGCTGCTCACCGGCAGGCAGCAAGCGAGCGCGCGAGTTCATTCAGTTGACGATGGAGCGAGCGCGTGACATCGAGGCTAACGCTCCGCCCGTGAAGCTCACGGGGCGACTGCGTATGCCCAAGGCCATCCCAGCGCATCTGCAGCAGCATCACGACCAGCAACAGCAACAATTGCAACAGCAGCAACTACTACTGCAGCAACAGCAGCAGCTGGAAGCGCAGTTCAAGAGCGAGGCGGTGCGGGATCCGAGCCACCTCGACCACGACAGCAGCAGCAACGACGTGATGATGATGCTGGCATCGACACCCGAAGACTGCGCCAGTGGCGAGTGGCACCGCGACGAGCACAACCGCTTCATGCAGGCGCTGGAGACCTACGGGCAAGGGCAGAGCGGCGACGAGTGGAAGAAGATCACGGCGTTCGTGCAGACGCGCTCGATCGAAGAAGTGCGGCAGCACGGCCGCCAGTACCTGCAGCAGCTCGTACAGGAGCTCTCGGGCACGGGTCGCGCGCTGCGGAGTATTAGTTCGTTAGGCTTTGCGCTCACGCCCACGGCTGCAGCTGGTGCGGTTGAAAGCAGGAGCCACGACAACCAGAACGACCCGAACGGACAGAACCACATGGCAGCGGCCCCGGCGACTGGAGCAACGGGGAAGCCTGCCAAGCAGCCAAGGAGCCGAGCCAAGAGCGGTGGCTCAAAGGCTACGAACCAAAGCTCCAAGAACTCTCAGCAGCAACAAACCCCCACGGGCGTGCTCGCACCGTCTTCGTCTATAAAGCAAACGCAGAGCGCACCGCCGCGCAAGAACGGTCGCAAACCCAAGGTGTGGACCTTCGAAGAGGACAAGATCTTTGAGAACGCGCTCGCGAACTGGAACAGCGACAAGCCGTACTCGTGGCCGAAGATCGCCGCCGCGCTCCCGGGCAAGACCGCGAAGGACGCGCGCAACCGGTACGAGAAGCTCGTGGGCGACATCGCGATCATCGAGAAGAGCGAGGAGCTCGCGCACCAGCCCCCGCATCATTACCCGGCGCCGTGCAGTGGTCTGAGCAGCCGCATCTCGCCGCCACCGCCGATTGAAGTGCCCCCCAGCAGCTTAGCAGCAGAAAGCAAAGGTACCAACCATTCATTTATTTCCTTTGGCTGTCTTGCTTACTGTGTGTGGAACAGCAAAAAACTGGGTCGCTCAAAAAGATACGTGCATGTCGCTCCAATGTGGACACTTTTCGAATGTCTTCCAGGTGAGGACGCTCTGAGTGACAGTCTCATGTTGGACTCGCCAGGTCTCTTTCGTAGCAGCAGTGGTGGTGGTGGTGGCAGTGCGAGAGGCGGTGCAGCGACGAAACGAGGTACCAACAGCAGCAGCGGCTCGATGCTCAGTCCGACATTCCTGGACTTTCTCACCAGTGAAGAGAAGCAGCCAGCTACTTCAGCCCACGACACGCTCAACTTCTCGTCTTCATCGTCCTCGTCCTTGCTCCCGTCGCCCGAGTATTCCCGGCGGCCACCATCGGCGTCATTGTCATCGGCAGCATCGTCTTCGTCGTTGGCGTTTCCCTATGGCGGACGATCAGCAGCAGCATCCAGCACTTATACAAAGAGCTCTTCTTCCTCAGCGCCTCCTGGACGAGGTAGGCTGACCCCGAAGGACTTTGTCACGCCACGGATATGGCAGGAGTTTCTCTCGGACGACTTCAAGTTTGACGCGAAGACGCTCTCGAGTGCAGACGATCTCTCTGGAGATGCTATTGGTGCTCGTAGTGGTAATGGAGGTGGTGGTAGTGGACACTCGACGATCTCGCAAGACATGAGCAATGTGACGCTCCTCGGCTCTTCCTCCTCTGAATCTCCTCGGAGGACTCAAGAAAGTTATCGAGTAGATGAAGCAGCCTCTGCGCTGCAAATGGAGTGCGACGAACCCATGTTTGAGGCAGGAGAGATGCAGGAGGAAGACGAATACGAAGACAAGGCGGAGACTGTCAGAGAGCACCGCCAGTGTGGCCACCACCTGGCGACGGATGCCAGCAGAAAGCGTCCACGCGGCATGGACACCTTTTCTGAGGTTGATGCTGACGCAGATGTCGAGATGAAGTCTGCTCCTCAGAGAGACGACAGTAGAAGTAGAAGTAGACGCGAGGGCGAGCGAGGCGAGGAACGAGGAACCGATCAGGGCAGAGAGACCAAGTGAGAGGGTCGAAGGAAATAAAGCCAAAAACAACGACTTTCGTGTGAACTACAGTTGGAGCAATGAGCCCTCTGAAGCGCCGAAGATTGTAACCCCAACGTCACTTCAAAAGAAGAGAGATGGTAACACAAAGTTAAGGCATAAATGTCGTGGTCTTGATTGACTACTTACGTCTCATCTTCCAGTAGTTATCAGTTCAATACCTTACTTCGTCTTCTTCTCCACCGAGTCAATGACGTCCTGCACGATCTTGGAGAACGCCGGCGCGGCGACCGAGTCCGGGTACTCTTCGAGGAACGACACACCCTCTTCGCACGACTTGGTCATCTTGTCGTCCAGCGGCAAGCGGCCGAGGAACGGCACGTTGAACGCCTTCGCCATCGCTTCACCGCCGCCCGACGCCGCAGGGAACACGTCCATGCGCACCGAGTGTGCGAGCAGCTCCGGCGCCTTTTCTTTCAAGAGCTTCATGAAGACCGCGGTCTGGTCCTCGCCGTCCGCGCCGATGAACTTGACGTCGTCCAGCTCGCGCTGCACGCCACTCATGTTCTCCACAACGCCGAGGACGTCGATCTTCGTCTAAAGTTGAGTCACAACAGATGCAAATGTCAGTGCTTCTGATAGAGATCAAATAAGGGAAATGTAGCAAAAAGAGAGACTTTACCTTGCGGCAAAAGTTGAGCTCCTTGCGGACATCGCTCAGCGCAACTTCCTGCGGCGTCGTGACGACCACCGCGCCGTCCAAATCCGCTTCTTTCATGTACTGCGCAATGCAAATCAGTGTTAACGTGAGTAACAAATCCCCATAACATAACAACAGTGTAGTTCGAGAGATGCGATGATGGGCATACCTGAACGATACTGATGTGCTCGTCCGAGGTGCCAGGAGGCGTGTCGATGATCAGATAGTCGAGCTCGCCCCACTGCACGTCGACCAGGAACTGCTTGATGATGCCGCTCTTCTTTGGTCCTCGCCAGATGATCGCATCATCCGCGTTCGGGAGCATGAAGCCAATCGACATGACGCCCAAGTTGTCGTCCACGTACACTGGCGACCAGCCCGCGGCGCTCTGGTGCACTTCCTGACCGAGCAAGCCAAGCATGCGCGGCACACTTGGACCCGTGATGTCGACATCCAAGAGACCCACTTGGTAGCCCTTGCCAGCGAGCGCGAACGCAAGCTGGCAGGCGATGGTGCTCTTGCCAACGCCACCCTTGCCCGAGAGCACGAGCAGCTTGTGCTTGACGCCAGCGAGGCGCTGCTTCACCTCCGACACCGCTGCAGATGCGTAAAGCACACAGATAACGTCAGTATGAAGCATGTGATACTTAGAAACGCAGGCATAGTATATATCTCTACCTGGATCTGGCTTCTTGGCTTCGCCCGAAGCGCAGAGCTGCTGGTTGGGGCATCCCGCGCACCCGGAGGCCTTTCCAGCGAGCTCGGATTCGAGTCCGACGCAACCTGCACGCACAATGAAAGCACAGACAACGAGCCACATTGTAAGCGTACAGCACAGGAAGATGCAGATGCGCATTAAGAGAGTGCTAACGTGGCAACGGCACGGACGCACCGTCGTTGGCGTTGTCTGGCACTGCGGTGGTCGACATGGCGCTCTTCTTCTTCTGTTGTGCAGCTTCTCGCTCGCTTTTAGCTCTTCGAATGGCCAAGCAAGAAGCACACCATCACTCTGATTCAGATGACCAACTAGATCACGCAAACAGCAAAAAATACTCCATAACACTCACTCTTTTAAATCCGGTCAAGATCCTCGACTTTTCCGATAGTAACGCTGTTTAAGTTTTGGTCAAGACGATTTTAAGAGAGCACGTGTCCACTTCCTGTCCCAAAAAATGTTTTCAATCACAATGGTAAAACCTCAGCAGAATAAAACCTCGGCTCGCTGTATTTTGCGCTGATTTGCTGTAATTCAGTAAAAACAAAATATCAGCCAATGATAGACGTTTACAATTCTTGTGGGCTCATTCGTTTTCGCGTTTGGCACTTCATGAAGTGGCTTTAAAACGCTACTTGTGCCACCCGTAAAACCTAAAAATTCGAAAGCTCTGGGGTATTTGGCAGGGAGAAATCTACGATCTCGTGAGAAACCAATGTGTAATGGCTTGAAGAGGGTATTTAAGTTGGCGCCTGACCCGTTTATGTCCAAGCTCCCCTTGTCAAAACCACCCACACAAAGCCGACCTGCCTGAGGACGAGAAAGAGAAAGAGAAAAACGGCAATTAAACGCGAGCAGCTCCCGCCTCCGCACCGAACGCCTCTCTTCGCGCGCGCCGCCCTCCCGTCGTCCGCGCCGCCTCCCGCCCCCGCCGAGTGCCCCCGACGCCGCCGCGCGCGCTCTTCCCGACGACCCCCGTCTCGCCTCCGTACGCGCGCCACACGTCTAGCAATCGTGAGCCCATCCCCCCCCATCTCTTCTCGACCATTTCCACATT
>JAADVK010001035.1:0-12571 GCA_023334975.1 Globisporangium sylvaticum | reverse complement strand
GTCCTGTCCGCTCGGCGCAGGCGTCGTGAACGCCGTCACCAAGGTCCCCGCCATTGCAGCACGACTGATATAGTAGAACTAGGAAGGCATCGAGCACTTTTGCTCGCGCGTTGGTGTGTGCGGCGCGTTTGTAAACCGCGGGATAAGAGCTGCAATTTGTGCGGAGTGAAATGCTATTTATAACTCTCTGTCTGACGCAAAGTGTATCTATTTTTAGATCGACGCGTCAGTTGTGGAGAGTTTCGAGAGCTTCGCCAAGAGTGAGCTTCGACATTCGGAAAACTCAAAAAGAGGTGATTTGGCGATCAATCGGAGCCCGTGGATCTTAGATAGAAAAGATCGCCGTCCTTCTTTTTCGATGAAGAACGCTCGAGCCACCAAACCAATAAAGAACGATTTGATACAAAAATTCGAGCCTTGTACTGCAGAACCTGATCTGTGGCTGGAAGATGCGCACTTCAAATATGGAGATGGGCTAGAAAATCCATTTTTCATTCCTGTGGCCGAAAAATGGGTCAATCGACCGACGAGTCAGCAGTTGAGATGAGATCGATCATGAAATGGGTTCAGCCGCAAAGCTGCCGATGTTGAACGCGTAATGTGCGCTATGATACGTTAGCAAATTGGCTCGCGGTATTAGTTCACAGTGTCTGGCAATAGACGGTCAAGATTATCGAGTGGGGTTATAATTCGCATGTTTGCATTTCTTTCGTTGGTTTATAATCGTACACTTCCTATCCAATACTCACTGTGTTTTCACAAATACAAAATGAGAGCTTCACGAACGGCAGCGCGTGGCTATCACTCGCTGCACTCGTCGTCGTACACATCGTCCGAGAGGTGGCGGTGCGTGGGAAAGTCGTACAAGAGCGTCGCGGGCTCTCGTGGCATGGGGACGTCGTCAAAGCAGCACGGGTCTTCGCTCAGCTGCTTGGGGGACGCGAAGAGCGTGATGAGCGTCGTGACGTCTTCGTCTCGCAGCGGCGTGGGTGTCGCGAGGGGTTCGTACAGCAGCTCGGAGTTGCTGCTGTGGTGGTGGTTGTCCAGTTGCAGGCCAATGAACTCGAGCGTCACCGGGGCCGCGCTGTCGACCCCCGAAGTGGCCGTGGCGCTGTCCAGCTGCGCGCTCGACTGCAGCGCTTGCTTCTGCAGACGCTTGCGCAGATCCAGGCGGCGCTGGTTGCGGTTCGCGTTCTCGCGGTGCATGGCACAGAACGTGTGCAGCCCGCCGGTGCGCTTGACGGCGCGCGGGTTCGAGCACTTCTTGTTCGCGTACCGGCAGAGCACCTGCGACGGCGCGCACGTGACGTTGCGCATCGTCGTCGTGGCCTTGCGAGGCGACCTGTTGGCCGTCGAGCGCGCCGGCGCCTTTTGCTGGCGCATGGATGACGTCGAAGAAGCAGATGACGTTGGCGAGTAACTGGTGATGATGGTCTCTTGCTGCTGCTGCTGTGGGTACTGGGCTCCTTCCATGTAGACGCCGACAGTGGGTTCGCTCACAACAAACCACATTTAGTAGTGACTGTTTGGATACGCTGTTTGTGTAGCGCGTGAATTTGGAAATGAGCTCTTCGTCGGTCCGCCCACACGCGCACTGCAATGCTCGCGGGTTGAACATGCGGCAAAGTTCAACGCGCAGACTGAGCTTTTGGTATCTAGTGAGCCGCGGCGGCGTCCACACATTGGGCGATCTTCAAGTGGCTCCTAATTAGCTAAATGGCCAATTAAAACCGCTCAAGTGGACGCTTGCATGATGGGCCACTTGATACAAAACCAACCACAAAAATTTCGAGGAATCAAGTGGTGGACTATGTACTGTATGTCACGATATACTCTCACACAAATGTATATCGTTCTACTCGATGTATAGTGATGTATATCACCCAAACTACCCTTCACCTGCAGCAACATGCCTGTCTAACCCGATGGTCGATATTGATCCACCCGATTATGGTGAATAGTTTTGCGGAGTGTAGTACCGTCCCCAAAAAATCAGTTCTCGAGAGCTACTGGATTTGTAGTTCAACCTTCACTTGATTGATTGACCACCGAGGACAAACCTGCGGTCTTTCGTCTGCTGCATGCCCCTTGGCCACTTGATTGACGCCATAACGCCATCACGCCCGTTCATCCTCAATGCAAACGTGTCATGTATCATTGCCATGCTCAGGTGGATCGCGTTCGCCATGCCACAAGTACTGTACGCACAGATAGTCACAGTCACAGAACGCAGCGAGATAGTACAGGACGACAAAATTTCGTTTGCGCGGTCAGGTTTGCTCGACTGCGTGAGCATGAGCCTGCCTATGCGTCGCCTGAATAAGATGTAAAGCTACTGAAGCTGTGGAGCTCCGTTGCGGTTGTGACCCACCTCGTCTTGGTCTATAGATCGACTGTCACAGTGTCCAATTACGAGATGTTATTATACCGTGTTAACTGTCCAAACACCAAAGACACTCAGCGAAAATGACGAGTGTTGGCACGTTGACTTCCTTCGCAAATCAGACGAGTGCGTCACTGCAGACTGCGCTGAGTCAGCCTGCCTGGGATACCAACCAGTTTCTTCTGTGTGTGGCTCTAATAAGGCTCGCTCTCTGATTGAGTTGACAAAGGGGCTGAGAAACGAACGACTTGAATTATGGGGATGACATGGGTACGTCTCCGCTTAAATACGAAAGTCTGTGTCGGAAACACTTTGACGGGTCCAAGACCTTGAATGATCTTTTAGACTTACCTGTAAACCGCGCTCCTAGCGTTGTCATCGGGAGACTCGTTTCCGAGTGGGAACGACAGATAGTCGTTGTCGAGCGTGCGGTTCGCCGTTGTACAGGAGGACGGCACTTCAGTGAATACCTGGAAGCTGTGCCGCTGAGCTGTGGATGCTTGATTCGTTGGAGTGCAGCACCGTCATCGACGGCCAAAAACACCATCGCGTGACCAGAAACAGCTTCCTGGCTCTTGATCGTTGTTATTAAGTCGAGCGCAATGTTGAGCGGAGCTAATGTACCCATGTCATCGCAAATACCGTGAAGAAACGATCATGAAACGTCCTCACTAATAGATGGGGACTTTTTGCAACCGACAGGCGCGCAATAGGGACTCGATCTCATTCTTCCGCACAGCAGTGAAACTGGAGAGCTGCGGTCGACTGGTCCATTCTTCTTCAGCCATCTCAGCCACTCTGTGGGGCTACGTACATCCGCGATCGAAGAGATGCGACTCTCGCATTTCCTCTAGTCCGAGTATCTCTCACGCGAGAGAGAAAGAGATGGCGACACGCGACGGCAACTTCCCGAGTCCCTACTCTTTGACGAGACTCGGTGCTATTACTTTGGCCACCGTACTTCTACGCATTTCCCAGGTGCGTGTGGTGACTGGTATCAGCGGCAGCAATCAAGAGGCGAAGACTCGCCCGTTCCAGTACACGGTGCAGCGCATGGGCTCCAGGTCGGCCGGCCTAGTGGATCTGGCCGAGTACGAGCTAGGTGACGACGGCCGCTTCGACATCGCGCTCGACTTTGAAATAACAATCGGCAGCCAGGAAGTCGTTGCTGGCCGCACGATGCTCCACTTGGTCGTCTGTGACGGCGCCGCGCTCCGCCGTATCACGTACCTACCACTCAACGGCACCGGCTCCCGCGTGTCCTCGAATGGGCGGTCCAAATGCGCCATGGCGAACCGCACAATCGACAACTACTGCTTGTCACGCCCTCTCGAAGATGAATCTCGACATGATTCCGTCTACCGCGCGCAGAAGACGATCTCCCAGTCGATGCGGGACTCGGGCTACAATGGCACCGGCACACTCTACTTTCTCATCGACGCCTGCGAGGCGTTCGGTGGCGCGGACAGTGTACTGCGCTCCTGTCTCGATCGTCCAGGAAGCGAGACCAGCGACACCGCGAGCTGCTTCTATTGTCCCACCAACTACCCATTCACCAATGCCAGTCGCGCACAGGAATTCGAGAATTGCACCATTCCCGAGCAGGTATCGACCGATCAGATCTTCGCGAAAGCACTGATGAGCCTCTGCAACAAGAAGGGCGAATGCCTAGTCAGCCCTATCCGAGCAATGTACGCGATCCTAGCGGCGGGGTGGGCGGCGCGCTCTCGGCTGTCCGGTGGATCAGCCATATCCGAAAGTTCCCAGATGCAAACGTAGACCTGCAGAACCGCATGACGCACGTGCCGTTGGCCCAGTGCGCGGCCGCCACGATGACCAGCATCTCACTCTACCTTGAGCCTCGCATCTTTGGTCCAGTGAGCACCGTTGTGGTCGTCATCGCGATCCTCGCCCAGCTCTCTGCGCACTACATATCCACTGAGATGCTCCTGCTGATCGCAAAAGGCTGGAAGATCACGAGGCTGACGATCCGCGGGTGCTTCCACCATAGCACCCGCGTTCTGATCCTGGCATGGGCGACTTGGCTCTCGATCCTCAAGGGCACCCACCACGCTGAGCCGCGGGGTGGAGCTCCTGTTAGTCCCGCTCTTACGGGATATCGCGCTCGCGTTGTTAATCTGGATTCATGCGGATAGCAGCACGGACAGCCTCGCGGACGAGATCGATTATCAGCGCATGCCGGTGTATCTCAGGTACCCGCTGCTGCGAGCGTCAAGTATCTCGTGTCGGTGCAGGCTTCCATGGTGTTTTTTGTCCGGGTCCTAGGCACGGACGCAAATGATCAGTTGAAGCTCGTTGCGGCAGACGAAGGTCTCGCGTTCCTGCTCTCCTTCGCGATTGGGGTCTCGTTCCGATGGGATCAAGAGGGGCAGACCTCGAATCGTGATCTTGAGGAATCCGGACAACTCCTACTTGCTGGGCACGAGCCATTCAGTTGCGAGGCCAAAGAGAATGCGTGCCGCCAAACCCACCAAGAGATAGTTCGTCGGAGCTCTTCATAGTAGAATACGAATGGGGCGATTCTTACTGTTATCATCTGAGTAGTATACTGGGAACTTGGTTGCTGTTGGTGGGAAACTTGATTTTGGACACATATTTGAGGTTCTACGACACTGGGGAGGTTAAAACATACTCTCAGGATTCTCATCACTGCGTTACGATAAAGGAATACCAGTAAATGGACTTCTGCGCTGGTCGTCGGCTTCCTATAAATTCAAGGTCTGCGCGAACGCCACGGAGCTGCCCACGAGGTCGCCCATGAGCTCCCACTCCATGAGCGGATTGCCCAGCGGCTGGAACTGCGGGTACGCGGCGCGCGCGTGTGGAGGTGGTGATGGCTGGTACCCAGTGTTGTAGCTGCTCGTGACAGAGTGATTGTCGAGGTGATCCATTGGCTGGCTGTGGCTGTGCTGGTGCTGGGGCTGCTGTGGCAGATAGTAATACTGATTGGACGCGGCCCAGACTTGCGGGTCGTGCATGCCGATGGGCTCGAACGGGGACGGCGAGTAGCGTGCGGCCGGGTCCCCCTCGCTGTCGTCATCACCCTCGTCGTCGTCGTAGCTGTGGTGGCTGATGTGCGGGCTCCCGAGCTTGGACGACGACTCAAAGTCCTGAAGGACATTGCTGCTGCTGATACTGAGCTCCATTGGAGACGGAGATGACGCTGTGGAGGATGAAGACGTTGCGGTGTCGTTGTCGTCGCCGCCGCCGATACCGACGCGCTGCAGCTTCTTCTTGGACTCGAGGCGGCGCTGATTCTGGTTGGCCTTGGTGCGGTGCCACTCGCAGAAGCTGTGTAGCTCGCCGTTGCGCTTGGTCGTGCGCGGGTTCGAGCAGCGCTTGCTCGCGTACCGGCACGTGGTCTTGGCGTCGTGCACGTAGAGCTGCTGGCTGTGGATCACCTTCTCGATGGGCACGAGCACGATGCGGCCCGACGGGTGCAGCACCTGGCGGTAGTCCGGGTCCTCGTCTTGCTGCTGCTGGTGGAACGCCATTGTAATGTGTGTGAATGTGCTGGGTGTGCCTGATGTGTGCGGTTGGGTTCTTGATAGATAATGAGTGAAGCTGGAAGACAGCAAGTACACTGGCGGCGTCTATTGTGGGTGCAAGTCCGAGAGGGGCGGGCAGGCAGGCAGGCGGGAAGCTGGGAAGCTGAGCTGCGCCGATGTCTCGCCGATCGCGCAAGTTAACAAGTGGAACTCGACTGATCCGCTGGCAAACCGCAAATCACAGAACAGCGAATGATTGGGACGGCAACCATCAGACCCTCTCATGTGATGATGATGATGGCGGAAAAGAGCGCGCGCGGTCTTTGACCTGACTGACCTTTGCCCCTTGCCATTTGCCTGTCAGTCAGTCACACATGTGTGTGTCCGACCGCTCGTCTGTCTTTTTCAGCGTGGATGGGTGGGCGGTCTCGACGCGCAGCGTGATCGGCCAATCTTTGGCGTCTGTCGCCCTTCCTTTCGTGGCCGCCCACTCTCTCACTCACAGTCACTTGTGTTGGCGAATTTGATTGATCCCTCCCTCCTCGCACGCGACGCGCTCGCTTTGGACCGCGAGCTCGGGCTTCAAGTGCATCGTCAAAAGGCTGGCGCAAGTGCCCGGCGCGGCCCACTCTCCTGGTTGTTTGGTCCGTTTGGCGATGTGCCACTCACTCACTCACTCAACGACCAAATGGACCTTGTCACCAAACTCTGAGATTTGCCTGGATTAAGAGCTCACCCAAAATACGCGGTGCAAAATACCTTTTAAAACTATACCCCGTCAAAACTATAGCCATTCTGCTGATGAAAATTTGAACATGCCTCCAAATTTACATAATAATTTTAAATGCATACGAATACTGTGTGGTGTTGTATCATTTTATACAGGTTTCAATCACTTAAAATCTGCAAGACATGGCTTTCTAATGTAAGCTAAACAAAGGAGATGAGGACAGGACCTCAACAGGACCTCTTCACTGTTGTCCGCCCCCTCTCGCTTGCTTTTTCAGGCGTTCGCACGAACAAACCAGCCCAGTCCAAGCTCTTCATTAAACGATGGTCCAACCCAACTGAGTGCTTCGCTCGCGCTCTTTGCGTTTCCCCACTGCGCCTGACTCCTAATTGCCTCGCGTGGCTGCTGGCGACCGCGCGCGAATCCCAAATCCCAGGGCTGCGCGCTCTGGTCCTCTCCAGCTCTCTGTAGAGGAGGAATGGAAATGAGCCCGAGTCTCTGAAAACTTGGCTTCATCTTCCGGCTTTCAAGCGCTCCTTATTTCGTCAAAGTATCAATTGGACCTCTTCAACCCATTCGTTGCCCGCCACCGCGCACACGCGATCCTCTCATCAAAGCCAGGACGGACGGCCTCAAGCCCGTACCTACAATATAATACACTGTGCAGCGCCTTGTGTGCAATCGCTGCTTGCTCTGTGATGCAAAGCAACGCGGCAACGTGCCTTACTGAGCCTGGCTTTGCTTGCTTGTCGCTGCCTTTCTTCTGGTTTGGCGTGCAAAAGTTGGTCACGCACCGTGCTGATTGCCCTCTCGCGGTGACTGCGCGTCCCACTCCCGCCTCGCGTGAGACTGGCACACGGCGACAGGAGAGATCTGATTCGAGCCTCTGGACCCCCCCACGCACTACCGGATTGGATTTTTCTTTCGCTCTCTCACGGCCGACCCTTCCTTGCTTCCTGGATTGGCCGGTCACACTTTGACTAAAGGATCAAGACTCACAATGAGGAACCTCTTTGCCCACAAGGTGCTGGCCCATTTGCAAAGCGAGGTGCGAGATCCTAAAGAACCATTGGTGCGTAACACGAGGTGCTACTGATTACGACTCGCTTAGAGGAGGGAGTCAGCCTACTGCTGTGAAAACCACACCCGAGGAGGTCCAAACTCATTCGCGAGGGCGTCTTCACTTGAGTCTCTTCAACGCGGTTAAACCCTGTGATTGAGAAGATCGCTCTTTGGTTGTCAAAGTGAGGACGCACCCATAAGCGCTCGTTCCAACCTGCGCCAAGCTCCTTTGGCGACGAATGAGAGGTGTCCTCTCGCTCGGTCCCTCTCTAGCAGATCGGCTGCGCTTCGCGTGGCGCCAGCGGAGGACCCGTCTCCATCACAGACCTCCAGGGACTGACATCCTGTGAATGGGGAATGAGTGAACACAAAGATCCTTTGGTCATACAAATCGCCATAAAAGCACCTCGATCAATCAATTGACTCAACTTTTTTGTTTGCTCGAAGAGCTCATCATCTGCAGGATCTGATCAATCCCAGCTTTTCTGTATTCGCTGAGCAACTCTCGCGGGTGTATCGTCGACGAAAGATGACATGGAAGGCCGCACTTTGGCAACTCTTGGTGGATTGATGGATTGGTTTGGTTGGTTGATGTCCAACACGGGAAGGCTCGCTCGGCATTTGAGAGTAAAATGGCTACAAATGTTTGCTTCCACGGGGCAAACACGCTTGATGACTGGCGAGGACTCGGACAATTTTCCAGCGTGTTCAACGTGAAGATCCATCGAAGCATAACGCATAACGCACAGCGCTGCTAACTGCAACAAAGAATTGTGGCAAGATCCAAAGTTGCTCAGGTGGAATGCATAACGCATGCCTCAGAGCACTGCCGCCAAGACCTGTGACGAGAGAAGTCAAAGTTGTTGCACGTACATGTATGTGGCAATCTGAGATTCTCATTTGCAGCCACGCGTCAACCAGTGGAGCGTGCACATGCGGCTGCACGACTGAGCAATGGAGCTGATCATTAGTGAGCCTGTCGGGGTCGCACATTTCGAGTTGATTGATGCAAATCAATCGGCAAACAATTGCCAAAAAGATCGGGGCTTTTCACTCCTGAAGATTGTGAATAGTGTCGGGTTTCTGTTATGATTGCATGCTAATCGAATGTCGAATGGATCGGAGATTTTCGTTGAACCAGATGGCCAACTTCAAGTTCAGTGGAACGAGTGGCCCACAGACAGCAAGACGGTGGACACCACGAGCAGAGACAACACAATCCATTGTCAATCAAATCTGACGCGAGCGTGAAAGTCCGCGTCGAAGTCCGCATCAGTGAACGTTTGTTCAGGGTACAGTATTCCATTCCAGACCATGGTCGCGCGACAACCAACCGCGTCGTCCCCAGCCACACAGCGCACGCCTGGGGGAATACTCAAAAGTAGGTGTAACAAAGCCACTCAAGAAGCAAAGACCGCGAACGCAATAATAACAAGCAGCAGCGCAACACATTGCATGATTTGAAGAACTGTTTGAGAACAGTCTCAAATGATGCTGTTCTGTACACTCAAACTTTGTGAATGTTGGGCATGTTGAATAGGAAGAATTCGTTAGATGAACTTTGAAGCGCTATGAAAATGCTCACGAGATCCTCACCAACATGTTTTTGCAAGCAGCGCAACAATGATGATTGGAAGGCGACCCGGCTTGAAGTGACCTGGAGGAGCTGCTGCAAAGGATATTATCCTAAATGCATACTTCCTTCTTGCATAATTGATTACGCTTATGGGCAGAGTAGGACCGGTTCAAAGTCGGCCATCAGAGCTCTGCATTGGTCCGCAAATTCCTTATTTGCATATTATCTACAAGCACGAACAGTCGTTGTGATACAAATTTGACTTGGCCAAACAGGCGCACGGCAACCTTCTAAACAGCACACCCGACTGCATGATGCTGTTTCACAGTTGTTTCGAGAATCTATTTGTTCCATCTTGTTCTCTGCTGTTCTCTCGCAAAATGGACATGTAAACTACGGGGTAAACTCCAAAGTCGGGTGCCTTTTGTATAGCTTTGCAAAGTAGAGTAACAATCAGTACCGGAATCGGGAAGCTCGCAATTGCATCTGAGAGCGGTCGCGCAAGCCAGTCGTTCTTCTACCGATCATCGGTCCGATGGTCGGCTAAAATACCGACCCCAACTCTGGAATATGCTTCCTCATCTAGACTTAACAATCGAAAAAGGCTCTCTTTGTATGAAAGTAGGATCGTATATTTCCCCTATCCAACGTAATTTTACCAAAGTTAAACGCTTTTTCTCCAATCTCGCATCACCTGTGCGCGTGCAGACGCAAAAACACGCAACGCGCACAGCGAATCAGCAAGCTGAGGTACTGCACTGTCGACCAAAGGGGTGTTGCGAGACTATGCGCGGCGGCGGCAGCGGCTGCAGAACACGACCGAGACAGGCAGCAGGAAGAAGGGGAGGAGACCGAGCCCCTACATCACCATCAGCAGCCGCGCCGTCCTCATGCAGCCGCCGCCACCGCCAGCACCAGTGCCAGCACCAGCACCAGTGCCAGTGCCGTCCGCGTCCGACCTGAGCGCCATGATGGCCGCGTCGGCCTCCGGTGGTGGGGCAACCGCGTCCCCCGCCGCCATCTGGGCCATGCTGTGCGCGGCCTCGGGCATGCCGATCCCACCCGCCAGTACGGGTCCGGGGGCGGACGCCGCCGCGATGTTCCCGAACGTACGGTACCTGCCGCTCATGCCGCTGCCGCGCGCGGCGTCCAACTCGAGCTCCAGCTCCGGAGGGAGACGCAAGCGCGGCCAGCAGCGCAGCCGCACCAACAGCGAGCGAGGCAAGGACTTCCGCGCGCGCCGGCGCTCGCACGAGCTCGAGCTGCTCAAGACGCTCACGGCGCTGCAGAGCGAGGTGCACAAGCTGCAGGCCACGCGCGATCTCCAGCGCGAGAGCGCGCTGCAGACCCGGCAAGGCGACACGGGCTCGCTCGTGCGCGTCGTGAGAGAGTACCACAAGCTCTTCTTCATGGGTATGCCAGAGGTGGAGGACATGCGGAGCGCGACAGAAGTGGCCGAGATCCAGAATTTGATTCGCAGGCAACACCAGTTCCTTCGACACGCGATCGACCCGGACCTGGTGCTCGGAGAGCTGCGTGGTGTCGGAGCGCTCGTGGAGTTATGGAAACGGTACACCAAGTACCACCGCGACCTGCGCACGAAAGCCGACGAGTTTGTCATCTCCGGGTCCGAAGAGAAGCCGATCATCACGGCGCACGGCACTGCGCGCGTGCGGTACACGCGTGAGACGATCCAGTATTTATTCCCGCACGCGATCCACAACGAGGCGCTCGTGCAAAAGTTCATCGGCAAAGAGGTGGTCTACCAGTACCGCAACATCTACGAGTTCAGCGACGACGGCCGCGTGGTGACGTACATCCCCGAGGTCGAGTTCATCCAGGCGCTGCTCAACGCGGGCGGGTCTTTGCGCGACGTGTCCGAGCTGATGCAGCAGGCGCAGATCACAAGCCAGTACATCGTAGGGCCGGTGGAAGAGGTCAGACATATACCGTCGAGTATCGAGTTGCTCGACGAGGTGGCTGAGCCGCAGAGAGCGCTGTCGCCCGAGTCGAATGCCTGGAACCCGAAGCTCAAACTCGACTTCCTGTTGTCGATCGCTGAGGACGCTGATGAGGACGATGATGATGATGGCGACGAGTGGTTTCCGCGTGTAGCCGAGAGACGCAAGACTAGAGACGCGAGACTTCATGGTAGTGCGTGCATGTGACTCTTGGGGAGTAAAGTTCACAACAGCAGTGTGGTTAGTAATGCACACAGTGGATTGATTAATCCGAGTTGTAGGTAGGTAGGTAGATAAGCAGCGCATTTACGTGTACGTGTACGAACAAATTTGAGCAATCCATGCACTGGGTGTGTATGTTCGTGTGTGTATCATTGTGTGCCTGGTGTTCGTGTGAAATGAAGAGCTCTTTTAGTATGTAGCCATATCTTCATGTGAGACACAAGCGTGTCAAACTAAAAAGGCTTGAAGTTTGTATGACCCACACGGAAAATATAAATTACAGGGTTGGTTGCACTATTTATGTGCTGTGTGAAGTGTCTCCAAGGAGGACAGCGACAACTCGGACCAACCAAGTCAAACAGCATTGATGTATTCCCTGCATGCGTTAAGACCCTGGAGGTGGCTTGTTCAGAGGCTCGCTCACTCGCAAACAAACACACACACACACAATGTGAAGACACTTTGGAGGGCTTGCAGGGATCTTCGGAGTTCCAGAAAGGACACCAACCACAGCGTCACGAATCCTGCATCAGGTCGACCTGGACACAAACGCAGCTTCATTACGTCATTCCTCAATTTCCCGTCAACCGACCGCATGCCAACGGCCAAGAAGATCAGCAGTCAGCGGCGACGCCGTCAGCGCCAACAGCAGATACGACAACGACCACCACCACGACACCCTCAGCCATCACCACAACCACCGCAGCCATCGGCAACACGAGCAGCGTCGCGTCTGAAGCACCAGTGCCCACTTCGTCGTCCTTTTCCCTGCCGCCGCGTTCCGCGAGCGTCAACGCCAGCGCGAGTCGGAGCTCGTGCGCTCGCTCTCGCTGCTCAAGAAGGAGATCTACGACCTGCACGTGCTGCGCGAGCTCAAGCACGAATGCGCGCTGCAGACGCGCCAGTCGCTCGACGGCTCACTCACCAAGCTCGTGCGCGAGTACCAGCGCGTGTTCGAGCTGGGCATCCGTCTCCGGGGTACGGCGCGCGCGGCAAGAAGCACTTGGCGTTCTGGACCGAGAACCTCACGCACATGCTCGCGTTGCAGCAGGAGTTCACGCGCTGCGCGATCGACCCGAACATCAAACTTGGTGTGCAAGTGGGCATCGAGGCGCACGACGAGACCTG
>JAADVK010001034.1:0-12613 GCA_023334975.1 Globisporangium sylvaticum | reverse complement strand
GTATCCTTGATGATCTGCGTCTCGGTCGATGGAGGCTTGCCCGTGGTGGGCGGCTTGCAGAGCACCTTCATGACTGAGGTCACGAACGGTCTGTTGAGCTTGGGCAGTTCGACGCCCTTCTCGCAACAGTGGAGCAGGTACAGCTTGAGCAGCTGGAGCGTGTGGACCAGATGCCGTTGGCCCGTAGCGCGACAGCGCCTAGCTTGTTGATGACGAGATTGTTCTTGACGACGCTCGCGAGGCTCGTCTTGACGCAGCGGTAGGTCGGTTTCGGCGGTGGCTCCTTCATATTCCCCGAGCGCGTTCGCTTGAGCTATGAAGGTGGCTCCTTCACGTTCCCCGGTCGCTTGAGTTGCAAACCCTAGACAGGTGTGCTGATGCGAGCAAATGGAGAACTGACGAAAGACACAGATCGCTATTTTATAAAAGGCGCTCCTGTGATGGTCACTCTCATGACCTTTTAAAGATCGGCCACGGGTGATGGTCACGGATGATAGTCATTTGTACTAGAACCGAAATGCTGAAAGTCGCGATACAAACGCTATATTAGCAGTGTTGTTTCCACACACAGCTGTTTTGGCAATCTCGCTCAAAATCGGCGAAGATTGCCAATATATTGCTATTTAATACGTAAAAAATAGCATTCGAATCCTAAAATATCCTCGGCAAGGATTTTTGGAGGTCACAAATAAGGCACGTTTCCAACTGGTTTAGACTTGTTTTTTGTATGTGAGACTCAGAAAAGTGGTGCCGGATTTGTGGTGTATTTTACTTTTTGAAAAATACCCCAAAAATAAGGCATCATTTTTCTGAAGAAATGTGTGGGAAAACGGTGCCTCCATTTTGACCAGGTTAAGTATGGTTTTGACTCGCCCCCTTCCTGTCGATTTAGCGGTCTTGGTCGACTTACATTTTTTGAAAGCGTCAAAAAGCGCCAAAAAGCGTCCAAGCTCAAGCCCAGCAACGTCAATCGATGATGGAGCGCCGCGGAACGGGCAAGCGCCTGACGGACGGCCAGCGCGTGGAGATCATCAAGCTCTTCGAGGGCGGTGCGGCCGTGACCGAGGCCGACGTCGCGCGCCGCTACGGCGTGTCGCGCTCGGCGATCTGGCGGCTGCGGCGCTCCAGCTCGCACATCATGGAGCGCTACCAGGAGGGCGACATCGAGTCCCGCGACGAGCGCCGGCGCGGCTCGCTCGGCAGCGGCAGCGGCAGCAGTCGCAACGTCCACGCTACTCAGTTTGTAGCGGGAGCCGCTGCTGCGTCCGCGGTCCGAGCCGCTACGGTCGCTGCTGCCAACTCGGAGGCTGATGAGACCGAGCAGATCGCCGTGAATGTCGAGGCGCTGACAGCGATGACCCCGGGCATGACCACCGCTATGCAGCTGACCACCCCGAACAATGGGGATGGGGTGGTTGTGAGCAGTAACAACGACAACGGAGGCGGTCTGATGCTCGGAATGGTGGACCAAGGCGCCGGACCTCATGCTGGCGGCGGCGGCGTGTTTGTTGGTAGCGTTGCGGCCGCCAGTAATGCTGCTGCTGCGCAAGTTGCGAGAGCGAAACTCAATGCTTCAAGTGGCGGTGGCACTCGTGCTGTCGCTGTCAGTAACGCTCGGGTGTCATCTTCAACGCAATCGTCGTCGCCGTCAACAACAAACGACGTGGAGCTGATCCCCGGCGCAGTCACAATGGCTTCTGCGCCACCGTCAGGTCCAGAGCCAGCGCTGCCGCTCATCTACATGTCCGCGAAGGCGATCGGCAGCCTGCAGTCGCCCGGCGTGATGAACTGGGAGCGTCTGAACGGCTACGACGATGCCAACCACTTCCTGATCGTGAACGACGGCATCTCAATCGTGAACGAGGGCACGTACCAGATCAACGTCGACCTGGAGCACTCGCAGCCGCGCCAGAACTACAAGTTTGTGTTCAAGGTGTGGGAGGGCAAGAAGCTCATCGGCCAGTGCGGCTGTCCGCTGCGCACGAAGAAAGAGATCTCGTTCAGCACGCTCGAGCTGCGCTCCAAGCTGCATGCGCACGCGCGGTTACGCGTCGAGTTCCTCGCGGCGGGCTACGCGTTCCACGAGAGCCGCATCGTGATCCGGCTCGTGCAGTAAACCTTGCAAAGGCGTCGTCGCAACCAAGAACTGGTCCATTTCCCGTCCATATCTGCTACTTGTCTCCAGGTGTGAATGTATATAAATCAACTGCACAAACCTGCCAATGCATCACACGTTTTGAGAACTGATTGCAGAGCGCGCCAAGATACCCTCTCTAAACCACGTCAGCGTGAACAGCGTACGAAATGATTCTGCTCGTGTCGGGAAAGTGGATACTCAAGTAACTGTGTCAGCTCAATTGCACCTCGGCGCGTATCTTGCTCTTCCTCTGAGGTGGTGGTTGGTTTCCAGTCTGAAAATCGCTGCGTCATCTCATCTGCCTCGCTGCTAACACACCGCTCTTCCTTTTGCGCTTTGGTGTGATCTTGTATTGCGTTGGCTACTGAGCGGGGCTGAGAATTGGCTACAATCCGCAAGAACAGCTCGCTTTGTCCTTGAACACTGAGTATCACATTCAGGCTTCGTCCGTGGCGTGCCAGCAGCTCGCCGCATACACTTCCAAGATGGACTTTGTGATGAGAATCATGCCGCATTTTCAGCATCCATCCATGCCACGAGTCATTTGATCGAGGTAATTGGAGAGATACCAGTAATTATGAAGCGAACTCAGGGCAGCCGTCATGCTCCAGGCGTCGCGTGCACGAGGAATAGGAAGCGCAGACTTGACCACGAGAGTGAAAAATGTAGCCATTTCCGTATTCTATTGACTTGCTTTTTATAGTTGTTGAAGTACGGTAAACACGGTAAAACAAGCATTCCCATAATATTCATAATTTAGATATTAAACCCGTCTTCACGGTTTTTAATGGTTCTTTTTTTAGTATGATTGGGGTCATTCGAACAAGAATTGTTGTATTCAAGTCACTAGTGCCTGAAATAAATCCTTTCCATAAACAACTATTTTTTCTGTGATTTTTACTGTACCGTCTGCAAAAAATGAGGTTCAGCGTATTTTCAGGTTCCGAAACCCGCACAGACCCGTATTTTCAAAACCCACCCATTTTGCAATATACCCATAACTAAATATATACAAATTGACCCGGGTCAGGTTCACTTCACTTTTTACCCCTCAAACCCGCGATGCGCATCAGACTCTGAAAAAATAGCCGGCGCAGCTTTCTCTATCAATAGCCTCTCTCTCTCTCATTAGCGCTCGCTCGCTTCCCTCGGAGCTCCCCGCGTGCGTGGCAATCGCCCGCCATTTCCAGCTTCGCCCTCTCTCCACGCACGCACGCACGCGCGCGCTCGTCCGGTCGTCTGTCTGTGGCCCCACTCAGCAGCTTCAGCTTCAGCACCGCCTGCAGCAGCACCACCTGCAGCAGCACCACCTCCACCTCCGATCGACCTATCACCATGTCTGCGGAAGCCGAGCTCAATGCCGTGAAGAAGATCGAGGCGAACAAGTACTGCGTCAACTGCGACGCGTACAACAAGTTCGGCCACGGCAACATCTGCGAGAAGTTCAAGACGTTCGTCTGCTCCAACTGCAAGAGCGCGCACCAGAGCTTCTCCATGCGCGTCAAGGTGCGTGCGTGCTTGTCTTGATGTGTTATGGATGGCGCTAGTCTCTATGATAGCTGTGCTGACCCCGCATGACTGTCGCTATGAATGAATGCAACAGAGCGTGTCCATGTCCAACTGGAGCAAAGAGGAAGTCGATGCGCTGCGAGAGGAGAACGGCGGCGGCAACGCGGTCGCCAAGCGCGTGTGGCTCGGTCGCTGGGACGAGTCCCAGATGCGCAAGCCCACGGACAAGGACCACGTCGACTACTTTAAGAAGTTCATCAATCGCGTCTACAACGACCGCGCGTTCTACGACGAGAACCCAGTGGCTTCTTCTTCAGGACCGCCGAACAATTCGTCGGTCACTCGACAGGACAGCTCTTCCGGCCAGCGACGAGCGCAGGCGCCTGCTCCAACGCCAAGCGGTGAGTTTTTAAATACTACATGTCTTTCTATAGGTGGTATCCTTCGTGTGCTAACATCTGCTCTCTCGCTTATTCGTTTGCCCCACAGCCAACTTGCTCGATTTCTCTGCTTCGCCTGCGTCTCAGCCAGCAGCTCCAACGTTTGACGCGTTCTCCTCGCCTCAGTGGTCTGGCGGCTATGCGGACCCTGCAGTGTCGACGTCTCCTGGTTCAGACGGCTGGGGTGCGTTTGCGAGTGCTCCGGCACCAGCGCCAGTGAACGACGGTTTTGGCGATTTTGCTGCTTTCACTGCGGTCCCGCCTGCTCCAGCTCCGGTGCAATCGTTTGATCCGTTTGGCTCTAGCAGTAGTGCGCAAGCACCAGTGTTCGCGGCACCGACGCCAGCTCCGGTGCAGCCAGTCAGCTTCGACCCGTTTGGCTCCAGCAACACTGGTCTGCTTCAGCCAGCTCCAGTGTCGTCATCACAGAATGGCTTTGGACAGTTTGGATCTTCCACAGCGCCAGCACCGGCAGCTCCGTTCGGCTCGGGACCGGCTCCAGCGAAGAACTTCAGTGCGTTTGACGCGCTCTCTGGACCAAACCTCGCATACGGAGGTGGCTACGGTCAGCAGCAACAACAGCCAATGATGGGCGGGGGCGTGCGAGGAGGCATGGGCATGAACAGCGGATACCAGCAGCAACCTCAGTACGGCATGCAACAGCCTCAGATGATGATGGGCGGCGCAGGCTACGGCGCGAACCCAGCGGCGAGCATCAGCACGTTCATGGACCCGAACGCCCACAACCGCGGTATTGGAGCTACTGGATATGGACGTCCAGCTGGCCAACCTGCAGGACGAGACCCGTTTGCGGGTCTGGGCTTGCCGTAGGTTGTATTTGCTAGCATTTGCATGATGAGCTGACAGCCGGGACATGCAGGGTATGAAGAGAGACGAGATTATTAGTAGACTAGAGATCGGATCATCATCATCCAGCTGCAAAGGCATTTTAGGTAGATACATGAAGAAGAGCTATGAACATTTATAAGCATGAACTATCTTTCATTCATCATTCGCTGGTTGGCATCGTCATCAGCATTCGTTCACTAAAGTCGACATAAACGCAAAAACGTGGTGGTGGTGCGCGATGTACACAGCGTGTGCATCAGTACGTACGTCTGGCGGCTGCTCTCCTTCACAGGCACCATGGTCTCGCAACAGCAGCGTCCGCTTATTCGCATACACTCGCATCTCTTTCTCTCTTGATCGCATCATCTTCATCCTCAGTGGGTCGCCACGGCGGTCCCGACGCCGTTGCTTGTGGCGCTGGCGCTCTTTGCGTACGTGGGCGACGAAGTGAGCGCGCGCGGCTGCTGCGCTGGCACGAGGCGCTTGATCACCGCGGAGCTCGCAGAGCCGAACATCGGGCGGAACTTGGCGTAGAAGAACGAGAGGAACGGGATGTTGGAGAGCACGCTGTAGAAGTCCCAGTGGTCCGTGTGCGACGCCACTTTCGAGTTCTTCAGCTCGATGACCGTGAACTGGCGCATCGTGACCTTCATCAGACTCGGGAACGGCTTGAGCCGGTAGACGACCGAGCTGTCGATCGTGAGCACGGCCGAGCCGGCCATGGAGCCGCGCACGAGCGTCGCCTTGGACGACTTGATGAACTTGGGCAGCGAGCGGAACTGTGCCTGGATGTTCTCGATGCCCGAAACCGTGAGCAGCGGGTCCGTGAACACGGCGTCCGGCAGGTAGTACTTGGCGATCACGGCGTCGCTCGGCGAGCTCACGTCGTAGAGCGACAGGATGCTCTCGGCCAGCTCCTGCGCGTTCGTGCTGCGGTTGGCCATTCTGATTGCTGTCTTGTGTGTGTTGTGTGTTGAGCTTCTCGCTTGTGCAAATGAGCTCTCTGGTTTGTATGGGGATTCGCTATTTGAAGAAGACGCAAAAGAAATGCTGGCTGCTGCAGAGAACGAAAACGAGAAAAGCGTAACCAGAAAACGATGGCTTCTTTTTCAAGTTCTGGATTAGATTATTGTCTAGCAAATGTAGACTATATAGAGAAGGCTTTAGACTATAGGTCGATATTTGAGCTAGGAATTGACTTTCTTGAAAACGCAACCTTGAAGTCGGTGGTAACCCCAGATTCATAACCAACCGTTGCCATAACACCGGAGCGTCACTCTGCATCTTCGCAACGTCAGCAAAGAAGAGAAGAGTACCGAAATGCCAATGACACGCATACCAAGAGCTCCATGACAAATGCGACTAGAAGCTGACGATGTTTGTATAGGTATTCATTCATTTGTTCTCATTTCCATAGCGCATCCCCTCTGGCTCTTCACTGGAACCCTCAATCACTCGCTGGCGTCGTCGATGAAGAGGATCGACTGGGTCGAGTGCTCGTTGTTCTGTGGAAGGCTCTGCTGCTTGCTCTTGCCCGACACGCCGCTCACCACGCGCTGGTAGCCGCTGCTCTTCTTCCGCAGTGAGGCGCTCCTCTTGGCGCCGCCCGTGGTCCAGTACACAAAGCCCAGCGCCGCCATTAGCAGCAGCACGCTCAGGTTGAAGCCGATCGGCACGCCCTCGTCCACATGCACCACCAGCAGCTCCGCCTCTATCGCGAACGCCTTGCGCGTGTGGATCGCCTCCAGGTACAGGAACGCGCCTGTGAGCCACGTCACCTGCTCCTCGGGCGTGTGCTTCACGGTCAACGTGGTGGAGGGCGACGCCTTCTCGTACTGGCTCACAAAGTGCACGCGCTCGCTGTCCTCGGCGTTGCCGAACTGCTTGAGCAGCACGATCGCGTAGCACAGGTCCAGGCACGCGCTGTGCTTGTCGCTCTTCGTGGTTCCGTACGTCAGCTTGGAGTCCTTTTCATGCGAGAACGGGAGCGCGCAGAGCACGTCGGCCGCAACGCGTAGAGACGCGATCGTGGGCGTGGGCAGCTCGAGCGACTGGAGTGCAACGTCGTCCGCCTGCTTCGCCTGCAGCACCTTGTTCGTGTACACAACTACGGAGCGAAAGAGCCCCGCGCCGTACATTGGCCCCAGTGGCTTGGGCTGCGCAATGCCGTTCAACACACAGAAGTTTCCCTCTGGACACGCGGCATTCCCCTTGTCGACGTACGCTTGGATCTCTTTGATACACTTCTTCGCATTCCCTGTGCCCACTAGCGCCACCTGGTCCATCTCGGTCTCAAAGTCCTTGAAGTAGCATGGGTGCTCCAGCGCGCCTGCTTTCTTTTTTGTCAGCTGTTGCTCGCGCAGTTGCTTGATCAGCGCGTCACGGATCGCATGGCGGCCATGGCCCACGTACTCGCGACTGAAGAAGTCCGTGATGTTCAGCGGGATGTGCGACTGCTTCTGCCGCTTGGTGCGGCGCCATCGCTCCAGTGTGTCGAACACCATCTCGGCCGAGTACTCGTTGAATGACAGCAGTCCGTAGAGCTCGTCTTTTCCAGGACTGAGCGACGCCGGCACTTTCCCGTCCAGATAGTTCGAGCCAATGATGAGGAAGTAACTCTGGAGGTCTGCTGGGATCGTGCGCAAATCGTCGCGCGCCAACAGGAACGGGAACTGCGCGTCCTCGATGGTCTCCTGGTGGATGCGCGCGTAGATGGCGTCCAGCTGATCTTTCTCGAGCGCGCGCATCGCCGGACCCGACGTGACCAAGTGCGTGTGGCAGTGACGCGGCTCCACGAGCAGCGGCTTCTCGCGCGCCAGCAGGAACTCCTGGATCTTGAGGAACGACGGCCGCAGCTTCTTGTACACGTCCTCGAGCGGGATCACGCTCAGCGCCAGCTCGACCACGGGGAAGTCGTCGTGGATCTCCACGCCGTCCTGGTCCGCGTAGCTCTCCACGAGCAGGAACCGCGTCTGCGCGTGGGTCGCGTGCACGAAGATCCGGCAGCGCGCGCCGCTCGGCGCCGCCGCGCCTACGTATTCAGCATGTGCGGGTGGGATGGCGCTAATGCACAGCAGGGAGAGGAGGGCGGCGGCAATGAGGAGCAGCCGTGGTCCTGACGATGTGGCAGATCGCCACCGCATCTGCGCTGCTGCCATCTTCCTGCCTGATACGAGCCGCCGCCTTTTGAGTCTTTGTTGTGTTGTTGACCTTGAGCTCCTCGCTGCAATTCTTGTCATTCAGGGCAATGTTTGTGTCAGTTGGTGTCTTTTAACATTTAGTAACATCCTTTTACAGCCTTCAACAACCACTTACATCCACAGCTTGTTAAAGAAAGCGAGCAGTGAGAAGGAAATTGTGATTGACACCCACTTTGTAGAACAAATACTGCTGCATCTGTCAATTTCATCCATTTTGCTGCTTTTGTTCGCTCTATTGCGGTATAGTGGAAGCTTCTTCTTCTTTTTTGGCCAAAATAGGACATTATACAGCTAACTGAAGGATACCACATCACAATTATCTGGAAATCAATATTGTGGTGCAAGCAAGCGATTGTATTGATTTAGAGCCAAATAGTTTTGGCAAAACAAACAACAGCACAACCTCGATAGTAACATCACATCACACAGTTGCGGAAAAACACCACTCTCTCTCTCTCTCTCTCTCTCTTTTTTTGGGTGGGGTTCATTGTGAGCAAGGGCGAAAAAGTGCGTGGAAACCCCCTCCGTCGTCACTATTAGTGAGCCCATTGTTGATTATTGAGTGCGGGAAGGACACGACACGAGAGAGGCGCTGCATGTAACAGGCCATCCGCCCGTTCATTCATTAGACGCATTCACAGACACAGACACAGACACATCATGATGATGCCCGAGCTCTCGACGCGCGCGACGTACCTGCTGCGCGCGTGCGTGCTGCTGCTGCTGCTGATCGTGAGCCTCGTGCAGCTGCTCTTCTTCGCGTTCCTGCCGGAGATCCAGCTGCACGCCGAGTACTGCAACGCCACGACGCTGGCGTCCAAGAGCCTGCTGGGCGTCACGAGCGCCGAGCTGCAGCCGCCGCTGCGGCTCTTCTACCAGTCGCTCTACCTGTCGCCCAAGGAGATCGCGCGCCAGATCGAGAAGGAGAAGCGCCAGAAGGAGCTCGACGCGTTCGAGCTCAAGGTGCAGGCGCTCAAGGCCACGCCGACGCCCAAGATCCGCGGCAAGGCGGCGCGCGAACAGAAGAGGCTGGACGATGCGGCGGCTGCCGCGGCGGCGAAGAAGAAAAAGAGCGCCGGTGAGGTCACGATTGCCAAGGGGTTCTTCCTGCAGGCGCTCGGCCAGGGCCACGAAGAGCTCAAGTCCGATTCGGCCTACTGCATCAACCTGGTGACGCCCTCCGATAGCCCGGGCGTGCTGCTCGACTTTGAGTTGTACCTGAACGCGCTTCCGTCGAGTCGACCGATCTACTCGTCCAAGAAAGAGAGCATCGACATGCCGCCGTCCGTGATCGACATCTACTTGGAGCGCCACCCGATCGACAAGAAGTACTACCCGCACTTCAACGCGCCGAAGGACAAGGCGATCTGGGTGATGCAGAACGTCGAGTTCTTTGACCGCCACGAGCTCGCGAACCCGACCGTGGGCGTCATGATCGTGAAGAACCGCATTGGCCTGAAGAAAGTGCTCGAGTACCGCCAGCGCCACCAGCTTTCCTACTCGGTCTTTTACACAAAGCACACGAGCGCCGACCTGTACCAGCCCGAAATTGAGCGCGACTGGACGAGTTTCCTGCACTTAGCGGGCTGGAGTCCGTTCAAGAACACGCGCGTGATCCTGCAGGCGTGGGCGGTGCACCCCGAATGGCCGAAGCTCGTGCTGCGCGTGATCAAGGCCGACATTTGCGCGTGGATCGAGGACACTTTTGGCTCGGAGGACGAGTGGCGGCTCTCGAACGTGGACTACAAGTGCGGCTCGGAGCCGCTCGACCAGAAGAACGATCTGCAGAACCGGATAGGACTGCACCTGTGTCCGAGCGAGACAGAGGGCTTTGGCCACTACATCAACGAAGCGCGCAGCGTCGGTGCGCTGATCCTGACGACCAACGTGGCGCCGATGAACGAGCTCGTGGACGAGAAGAGCGGCGTGCTCGTGGGCAAGCAGCACGAGTGGTGGTGGCAGACCAAGGGCGACCTATTTATGCCGCTGGCGCACGTCGACATTGAGGACATTGAGCAGGGTGTGGAGCAGATCCTGCTCATGAGCATCGAGGAGCGCCAGCGAATGGGGCGGCGCGCGCGCTCCAAGTTCCTCGAGGACCGCACGTACTACCTGAATGCGATGACCGCGCTCGAAGAGAGTCTGTGCCAGGACGAGATCCGCATCGACAAGCTGCAGCCGTATCTGTACTAGAAGAAGAAGATGACCGACCGAGAGCTTGCCACTTATGCTGGATGAGTGGATGAATGGATAGCTTGCCGTCCCATTTTATACAAGAGCAAACGCCTGTGCATGCATGTAAATGGCGGTGAAAAAGCGCCATCAAGAGAATAGAGAAATGAATGCCTTTTAGAAGCAATTTCCCCCTACGTTTTCAATTTGGTATCAAGTTGATACTTTTGATACTCAAGAGCACTCCATTGGCCCTAAAAGGAAGGTGATGCATGCTGGTGGGCTTCTTACATTCATTTCAAAGTTAAAGAATGGACTGGAGGGAGAATGCATGAATAAAAAACTCGCTCGCTACTTGCTATTGGGATTGATAGATAGATAACCATACGACCTCGCGTTCTTCTGCGCTGCGAAGGTTGCTAGGACACGCTCTGCTGCAGCACCATGACAGGATCAGCGCTCGACTCGCCTGCTACCAAAGAACTCGACTCTGCTACTCTGTCGTCTGATACCATCATCCGTCCTCGGCTCAGTGGTGTTGATACCAATGTCAACCCTGATACCTCACCACCACCATTTTCAATAGTACTCTGTTGTTGCCTTCGCGCCTGGAACCTCGCGCGCAGGATGGCTCGAAACAGGTCGACCGAGGCCTTGGAGAGCGCCACCGCGAGCATCGGGTTCTCCGTCTCGATGCGCACGAGGTTCGGCGCGATGATGATCGCCAGCTGGTCCACGCCCATGTGGTTGAGCTCCTGGAACTCGGCCACGTGCGCGAGCAAGTCCGCGAGCCACATCACGATGCACTTCTCCAACGGGCCGAGCATGCTCGTGACGATCTCGGCGACGTTGTCACCGGCTTTACCTTCGCCGATGATCTGCTCCATCTGGTCGGGGCGGATCTCGTGGAAGATCGGCACGGGCAGCTCACGGAACCAGAGTTTGATCAGGTCTGCGAGCACACGGACGTCGTGACTGGCCCCAGAGAACGTGCCCGTGTTGATCTCGCGCATGGCTTGGTCGCGATCCGCCTTGTTGGGGGACTCACGGAAGATGTGCGGCAGCAGGAAGCCCTGCTTCGCGAGGAAATACTCCTGCAGCATCACGAGCACCGCCGGGATGCGGTCTTCGTACCCAGGGACCGCGAGCCGTGGTACTTGACGGAAATGGAGCTTGAAGTGCTGGTTCAGCAGCAATTTCGGGTCCGTGACGTAGTCGCCACAGTCTGAGGAGGACAGTGGGGACATGTACGCTGACGACAAGGCTTCTTTCTTGTTGCTGCCTTTGTTGTGGGCGGCGGTGGTCGTGGTCGAGCTGCTGCCCGTGCGGCTGCGCTTGGCGCGCTGGCCGGCAGCGTTCTTGGCCCTCGCCATGGACGAGAACGACGCTGAGAGCGAGTTCGCAGCCGCGCTACTAGCGCTGCTGAAGCTGTTGATAGCACCACCATTGCTCTTCTTTGAGGTAGTAGTTGGTGGCGTCATGAGTCCGCTTGAGGACGCCAGGTACTCTGCAAAGTTGTCCGGCACACCCTCGAAGCGCGCTTCTTTAAAGTTGTAGTGGATGTGCACGTCGTGCTTGAGGTCGTAGGGCATGCCGATCTCGAACATGACAGGCTCCTGGTTCTCGCCCTGCGGCTGGTTCTCATTGTCTTCTTGTTTCTGGTGTTGTTGGGGTAGTCTGGTATCAGCGGCAGCATTGCTGCTACTCCCACTGATCTTGTCGGTGGCGGGCGAGCCGCGGCGGAGGTTCAGGCACGAGCTCATGTCGCGGATGCTGTGCGTCCACTTGCGGCACAGTCTACGACCTCTTGTGCGATGGCTGCTGCTGGTGGAGCTACTGGTGTGGACCGTGCTGATGCGATGGCTCGGACTCAGGCTCGAGATCGCAAACGTCGGCCGGGCAGCTGACGAAGGCGTGGAGGGAGTTGGCTCAAAGACGTGGACACCTAGCATATTGAGGACGAAGGTGGTGGCAATCAATGAACGCGTCAGCTCACGTACGTGGAGAATGCAAGCGTGGTCGGAATGCGAATGCACCCATATATATGCAGTCAGCGCCAGTCAGCGCCAGTCAGTGCGTTACCTTGGGACGGTGGCGGATCGATCCTGCTGCTTGATTGTTTTTGAACTCTGAGCTGTTATTTGAGCGGCGCTCGTGGCTCGCAGAAGGAAAACGGACGGTCCTGAGGAGTCTCTATCTATCTGGCGATGTAGCTGTTGGGTTGGGAGCAAACGGGAAAGAAGAATAAGAGGAGGAAAACGGTTAGTTCGTGGTTTTGCATTTCGCCACCAACAACGCGCACGCAG
>JAADVK010001033.1:0-12614 GCA_023334975.1 Globisporangium sylvaticum | reverse complement strand
CGTACATCTTCGCCGTCAGCGTCCGCCTTCTCGATCGTAAACTGGATGCGCGCCTTCTTTACGCGAGGCAGGTCTTCCAGCGGTTGCACAATTCTACAAGCCATACCAAAAAACACCATCCATTAAGCCAAAAGATCCATTGGGAATAGAGAGAGAGAGAGAGTAGCCCACACACTCACCTCGTCTTGACCATCGACTTAATCAGGCGCTGCTTGCACATCTTGCTGTACTGGTCGTTGCGCTGCGCCATGATCGTGCAGCTGTTCTTCACGGTACCTTCGATCGCCATGCGCCCCGAGCCGTCCTGCGAGAACACCTTGAGCTTCAGCGGCGTCTCGCTGATCTCCACGCGGTACTCGGTCGGAATGCCGTCCTCGAGCGTGCTTTGGTTCACGGTCAGCAGCCCCTGTTTTCAAGTTTCAATCACCATTCACATATCACAGCAACGATAAGCCCACATCCCCGATGCTCCACTTTTAACAGTGCAAATGTATGCAGAAGGGCTCGTTACCTTTCGCTTGCCAAGATTGCTTCCTTTCTCGAGCTTGATCGAGCCCAGCATCATCTCACTCTCTGTATCATGCGCCAAACAACACACGCACACACACAGCAGCAGAGTGTAAGCCACACGCCACCAATCTCCTCTATCGCACACACACAGCGCGCTGTCTTCCTACCTTGCACGTTCTTCCATGCTGCTCCCAGCGCGGTCTGCACAAACACACAAACACACACACACACACACACGCAATCCAAAAGGCGTCGTTAGCACCACCACCTTCCGCGGTCCATAACTTCACGTGCAGGGTTCTGTTTGCAGCCAATCCTCCACCAGCAGGGAGCGCAGAGTCCACAGATGAGAGCCACGTACCGGGATCTTGGCGAGGTACACCTCGCGGTCCTCGAAATCGAGGTGCAGCGGCTCGACGACTTCCTCTTCTTCAGCCATGATGTTTCCAGATCGGTCGGATAATAAACACTGGCTGGGTTGTTTGTTGTTTGTTCACACAAAGCAGAACAACGGAGTGTCTACTAAGTACGAATACTCTATAATTTGATCGCCCTTTGCAACAAAACCCCGTGGAAATCGATTGCATGCCCTTTCATGATCGCAATCTTGCCAAATGGGAATTGAAGATCGGAAGAGCTCACAGCCAAAATGCGGGCGGCAACGGGCGATCCACCGCCACGAGCTGCGAAGGCAGCAGCGGGCCGCGGGGAGGACCTGAACACGAACTGGAAGTCGGCGCTCTGCGTCACGTCGCTCTACGACTCGTGCGTCCAGCTGCAGCAGGAGAACGACGCGCTCAAGGCCAAGTGCAGGAGCTCACGCAGCAGAAAAACGAGCTGCTCGCTGCGCGGCCGCACAGGCCGCGGCGATTGCCACTGTCTCCGCGGAAAGCCACAGAGCAGCCAGTGCATGAAGTTCATAATGGTGGAGGAGAACGTGGCGATAACGTGAAGACACGTGCTTCAGCGGAAGCGAGAGGCTCGAGACCAAATTTCAGCATTCCGACGACAAAGCGCTCATAGAACAACTGGAAATTGCTTTGGAAAGTGGAAACGAGATGCTCAACTTCGAGTTTCCCATCGGCTGAGCCTCGAACGACTGAGTCGCGTGGTTGAGAAGCACAAAACGAGAATCGGATGGAAGAAATGGACAACACACGTGTTTGTGAACCAGATCATCACCGAGTTTCAGCAAAAGCACGTGACATTGAGTGAGCAGGCCATAACATTAAAGGCGGAGCTGGAGACCACAAGATCCAAATTGGTGGCTGCGGAGCAGGACAACGGACACCTATCTGCGAAACACGATCTTGAGCGGCTCGAGCTGGAAAGCAAGGTGCACGACAAGCATTCTGTTGAAGCAGAACTCTTGAAGCGCATCGGTTCGTAGTTTGCAAAGCAGAACGATCGTCAACTGCTTCAGTCCATACTGAAAGAGTGGAAATCAGCGACGACAAGCAAGCAAAATTCAAGAAAGCATGCCAAGTGGGTCCAAGCCAAGCTTCAAACCGTCAAAGTTCGCAGGAACGTGATCAAGTGGCACGTCGCAATCCAGCACCAGCGTCGCTACAAGCACACCGTGAGCCATTTCCTTGCGAGAATGCGCCACATCGGCGTGCTTCAGTGCCTGAACGCGTGGAAGCTCTACTTGAGCGGCAAGAAACAAGGCGGCTGAAGACTCTGAGTCAACGGACGAACGATTGGTGATCAACAGCTCGTTCCCAGGTCTGCAGACGCTCTTCAGACAACTCGCGCAGGCGTCGAGCACGAAAGAGCTCTTTGAGAAAGTGTCGAGCACGCTCCCGCAAATCCTCCACGGCAGTTCTGGTACGATCTTTGGTTCAAAACTGTTTCTTATGTGCGACTGAACCAATTTCTAACATTGTTGTTGTTGAATATTTGTCTATCTAGCGATTCTGTTTCTCCACGACCCGAGCAGCAATGAGCTCTGGACGCAGCGCGAGAACGCGAAAGTGGTCCAAGTGCCAGCGTCGCTCGGGATCGCCGGCTACACGCTCTCAAGTTGCTCGACTGTGTTTGTAGAGGATATTAGTACTGACCAGAGGTTCCACGCGATGGTGGACCAGTTTGTACTGCCGACGTTGCGGAGTGAGAGCCACATAGCCACATCATTCAGCGTAGCATCAGACAAACGGAATGCGACGACGGGGACGAGCACCAAGCCCAAGATTGCGCTCTTCTCGTCGGCATTGGTCTCCCAGGACGGATCCGTTTACGGCGTCCTGCAGGTTGCTATCCCCACAGTACTACTCACAGATTCAGAGGCTGCGTTTGCGATCAGCCAGACCCAGCTCTTTGGCAAGCTCTGCTGCTTCTACGGTAAGCAAAACTGGATGAACCACACAAGACATGAAAAGTGTAGTGGCAGATTGTCTTGCTAACTTTGGGCTACTGCTGTTGCGTTATAGTGGAGCAAACGCTGTTTGAGATCGCGCGCGGCAGTCCTGATCGAGTCAGAGCTCGGGTCCCCGACAAGTTCATCAGGCTCTTCAAGGTACATGCTTGTATTCACTTTACTATGAAATTTGGTTCCGAGTTCGAATGACAATTTCCCAACTTTGTGTTTCTCGAAAGCAAAACAAGAACTGGCGCAAATATTACGTTGCGCTCGAGCGCCGAGCTTTCCAGCTTGAGCAGAAGCTGCATGGCGTCAGCAAGGACCGCGACGCCCTCGTGGTTGAGAAAGCCCAGGTGCAGGAAGCATTGGACCGCATGCGCGAGCGTCTCGAGAGCCACAAGCGCAGCGAACTGGAGGTCTCGAGTCAGATCGTGCTCTGGAAGAAGAAAATGAGCAAGCTCAAGGCGCTGGTCGAGCTGAAAGAGCGCGAGATCGCCGAGAAAACGCGTGAGCTCGAGGCGACAGCGCACGAGTTTGCGAAGTACCGTCGGCAGCAGCGGGCCAAGAGCCTCCAAGCTGCGTTGTTGTCCAGTTCGCACAAGAGTCAAGATGACCAAGCCGTACCCTACAAAGATTCCATCATCAATAGAGAAAACGAGGGCGACAGCGACAACAGCCAAAGTCTATTACGCGCCGACAACGCGACGCTCAAGAACCAGCTGGTTCGCGCGGAATCCGACAGCATTCTGCTCGTCCAAGCGATCGATGTCGCGTGCAAACACCACGGAGAGCTGCCCGACCCGATGCGCATGGAGGTGAACCGGATCGCCTCACGACTAAACCAGACAGCGGCAGGCTAAAATGGACTACAAATCTATTCACTGTTTGACTATTCGCTTGTGGCACTACCGGTAGCCAACACGTACTCTGGTGTTGGCTTGGACAGCGCTTGGTAGTAGCGATCCTGGAGCAGCTCCGAGAGCAGCTCGTGGGTCCCAAGAGGCTCGGTGACGCGGATCTCAACGTTCGGATGCTTCTCCTTGACGCCGACCAGGATCTCTTCAATATCGCCGTTTGCTCCAGCGTGGCGGCCCTGTGACAAGAACAAGATCGCGATCACCACGACCCCAGAGGTGATCTTGTAGTGGTCCAGCGCCACTTCCAGCAGCGGGTCGTTGAAATCGTACTCTGGTCCCTCGCGGCGCTCCATGCAGCCAGTGCCGACCAATTTCACCTGATCCTGATCCTTCACCAGCTCGCGCAGCTGGTCGCCCACGAACTCACGGGCATCGTGGACCTCGCGGTTCGGAGTGCCGTGGTCCAGCACAATCACCGAGATGTCTTCACTCTGCGGCACATCCGCTGTCAGCGCCGTCACTTTCTCGTGAAGGATCTTCGCCACGCGGTCGTCTGCTGGGTTCGCCATGTCCACAAGACAGCCGCCAAGTCGAAGCGACAATGGCGGTCTGCTGCTCGACGCTTCTGCGAATTTGTTCCAGCACTTGGTGAGCACGTCCGGGAGGAACTCAGTGAGCGTGCTGCTATTGCCGAAGAAGAGCGGGAGCACGACGACCTCGGTTGCGTGGTCCGGATACTGGTTCAAATGGTCGGTCAGCACCATTTCGAAAGACTTTGCGGCCATTCCGTGGAGCTTGGACGGGTCGATGCGGTTCGAGAAGCGGAAGCTGCACGGCACCACTGGCAGACGCAGCGATCGACTCAGCCGGAAGCTGATCTGGCGCAGGTCCAGGTACGGCTCTGGCCGCAGCGACCCAATGTTCACGAGCACCACCAGTTTCTTCACACTACCAGCAGTCTCTGTAGTCTCGAAAGAATTGAAGGCGCTATCCACAAGCTGCTTGGCCTCTTCCGCACTGCTGGCTTCTTCCTCGAGCAGCTGCGCCAAGAGCCCTTCGCGGTACGACGGGTAGATCAGCTTCACGCCCAGCTCGTGCTTGATGCGGTCGTTCTTGGCGATCTTGCTCTCGGCGTAGAACGTCTTCGCCATCGCGCTCATCGTGGCCTCGGCCTCTTCCCACGTCTGACTCGGCACCATCGGCATGTTCAGCAGCTCGCACGCATACGCGGTGACTTGGTCGGCCGGTGCGGGTTCGTCGTCGCAGACATTGTAGATCGCGCCAGAGTTCGGCTTCGCGGCGGACGCGAGCAAGATGTTGACGATGTCGTCCACGTGGATGCGGTTGAACATGCGGTCGGGGATGTGGATGCGCGTGGCTGTGCCGCTGCGCACCTTCGTGATCGTGCCGCGGCCCGGTCCGTAGATGCCAGCGATACGGAAAATGTGCACGGGCAGTCCCGTCTCGAGCCACAGGTTCTCAGCGACGATGCGCATCTGGCTGCGCTTGACCGACGACTGCACCGGCGCACTCTCGTCCACTGCCACGCCGTGGGTCTCACCGTACACGCCGATCGTCGAGAGGTAGCCGAGCCATTGCAACGAGCCGCTGACGCTCGCGAGAAGCTGTTCGCGCAGCGCATACAGCACCGGGTCTTCCTGTCCATCCGATCGCCCCGTTGGCACGGAGATGATGATGTGCGTCACACCCGCGAGCGCTTGCTCGACGCTCACGTCGTTCGCTGGATCCCACTGCGCGCCGTCGAACACAAACACATTGCGCTTCAAACCGCTCTCGCTATCGCCGTCGTCAGTAGCGTGGAAGACATCCGGGTGCTGCGCTGCCAATTGCAGCGCCGACTCCTGTGTGCGTGACGTGCCCGCAACTTCAAAGCCTTTCTTGCGGAACGCGAGCGCGGCGCGCGCAGCAGAGAAGCCCAAGCCGAAAACGAAGAGCTTCTTGCCGGCGCCGTCAAGAGGAGCAGCAGCAGGCGACGGAGATGCAGATGCCATGGCGCGTGGGTTTGTGAGCGTGAATGCAGATAGCGAAGGAGAGCGAGCTTCTCAGTCGAGTGCCTCTCGTTCTTCTTCCGCGATCTTCCTGAAAATGTGTCGTCGATTTTTGGTTGCGCATTTTTGATCGCTGTTTAAACAGACTCAGATCTGATTCCATTAACTATTCGATATTTACGGGAATGAACATGTAGCTTTGACCAAAAAGCAGATCACGGCTTTTTGTGCTTGTTTCAAAATTAGAAATGAGTGACACCTTTTTCTTATTTTGATTTTGAAAAATGGTAGAAACGATTTCATGAAAATCGGCATCACAGCACGGCAAGTGCTACCAATTGCTGTTGTGATGGAGAGTTTGGGGAACAAATCAATCATAAATCCACACACGCCTGCTTCATTCTCATTCTCAGTGTCGGTGGTTACAGTATGCATGTCAAAAATCATGGAACTGCTGGGTCGTCCTGGGCCAGGCGTTTGGATGTCGTCTTGGCCCCATCGACAGACTTCCTGCACTCTGCTACAACACTTCAGTAGCTGTTCGCCCACACGCTCGCCATTCAGGAACTTCAAGCTCATTCACGCACTAAATGTCTCTGCTGATGGTGTTGGCACCTGGTCGCTCGAGGCGGTCGATGAGACGCATCAGGAGCGTCGTGTTCGCCTGCATGGACGCGACGAACGCCGAGCGCTCCTCCCGCTCGCTCTCGAAGCGCGCGCGGTCGAGCTCCAGGCGTCGCTCGGCGAGGTCGAGTTCACGCGCTTTCAGTCGGTTCCCAGAGACGTCGCGCTCGTCCAAGTGGTCAAAGTCCGCGCGAGGTGGCGCCTGGCGCTTGACGTCTGGGAGCGCCGCGCTTGGCTCAGCTCGAGGGTGCTTTACACCCGAGAACATCGACGACGGCGATGGCGATGATGATGTTGCTGTCGACGTAATCACAGAAGAAGGAACACCTGCTGCTGCTGCTGCAGCGGCGGCGACTCCGTTCGCCTGTTTCTTTACCTTCAGCTTCTGGTCGTGATGCTGCGAAAGCTGCATGCACACACACAAATCGACACACAAAATGAGCACTTGCAGCGAGCTTTATAACAACAACGAAGGACGCGACATCACCTGAAGACTGAGGTCCGTGAGCAGCTCCTCTCGTCGCACGTAGAGGTCCGGCGAGCCCTTGGCGCGCATGGACTTGAGCTCGTCCTTGACGAACGCCTCCATGAGCGAGTCGTAGCGGCGCTTGGACGCGCCGTGGTCCACGCGCGCGGCCTCGCTCTCGTCGCGCGTGCTGTTGATCGTCGCGGTGACGGCGGCCGCGATCTGCTCCCACGTGTCGCGGATCTTGCCGTGCGGCGACGCCCACGGTTTGTGGCGCCCCACCTCCTGCAGCAGCACGATGTCGGTCTCGAGCGTGAAGCGCAGCGAGCGCTTGCGGTCGCTGTCCGGCGCGCCGCCGCCATCGCCGCTTCCTGGGACGCCTCGCATGGATGTGCTTGCTTCTTCTTTTTTCACGAAGGGGGAGAATTCGGTCAGTAAATTCGTGTGGTACACTGTACCCGACCTGTACCCGACATGTACCCGCTGGTCGGTCGTGGTTGAGTGGAGCCGACGCAGCACCACTGAGTGCAATTGCCTCTTGTTGCAACACTTATTATTATATGTTCTCGGAATAGTACCAGTCCGCAATTCTTAAAGCGCGTTCGCTCATTTCCATCCATGCGAAAAACAGTTTGAGCCCGAGCAATGAAAATGTGACAACTTTTCTTCAACATGCAAACCAGTGTTTTTAACAACCTCGGATCCCTTGGTGCTGAGTTGCAAATGGAGCTAGCGTGGGTCCCAAGTACTTGATAGATGGCTATGGATGCGGATGATGAAGGGAATTGCATGGCTCGCTGCGTTGCGTCCTGCCATCGCGAACACTCACCACGATAAAGTTCTCATGCGAGTTGTGTGTTTGAAGTGCTTCGCATTTTCATCCATCACACAAAAATGCAGATCAGATGGAGATCAAAATGACTCAGATTTTCATTTACCACCAATCACATTTATTCCAAATAATTTCAGCGAATCCAGACCCTCTATTCCTCACCCATTACTTACCTTTTCCTCCAATCACAGTCCGTTAAACCACAAATCTGGCTGGGCAATCACGTCTTGAAAGTGGTTTCAAAAACGTCAGTTCGGCCATCACTCTGCGGAGCTCCTCGTTCTCCTTGTCACTCGTTGCGTATCGCGTTTCAGAGCCAAACAGAATCGCTTTAGCGCCGCGCCTCACCGAATTCCGATCCCTCCGTCTCCACGCCCTTTGTCCCACACAGGATCGCAAGCAGCCCCGATGAGCCCCAGGGAAAGCAACGAGAGCAACCCGCTGCTGCCGACCACGGCGCTGCGGTCGTCGCCACCACCGGCCTATGACATCAGCGCCACGGAATCGGCGTCGTCGCTGAAAGCCCCCGCCGAGCCGCCGCACAAGCTGCTCGGCATCGCGTGCGTCGCCGCGTCCGCCGTGTGCTTCAGCCTCATGTCCACGTTCCTCAAGTACAACACGTTCTCCATGACGTCCATGGAGGCGATCTTCTGGCGCTCGCTCGTCGCGCTCGGCCTCAACTATGTACGTTTGAAATTCGCTGCTTTCTGGCTTGCGTGGGTGGGTGGATGGATGGTTCTAATTTGTGTGTGAATGGAATATCGCTGCTGCTGTGGATATTGTAGGCATTCATCGCGTACAACAACGAGAAGCTGTATGTGAAGCCTGAGGACCGCATGATGATGCTCTACCGAGTCATCGCGGGCTTCTCGTCGATCTCGTTCGCGTTCTACGCGGTTTCCCAGATGGTGCTCGCGGACGCGAGCGTGATCATCTTCACGAGCCCAGTCATCACGTTCTTCTTCGTACGTATTCGTATATCTACGGAGCTTGCGTGGTTGCATGATGACCCTAAGCTGACCTGTCTCCTTTGATAAATTTGATCAGGGTGCGTGCTTCCTGGGCGAGAAGATCGACCTGCCGAGCTTTTTCTTCGCGGTTCTCTCGTTCGCGGGTCTCATCTGCGTCGTCCGCCCCGGCTTCATCTTTGGCTACGACCACGCGACGGCGGAAACTGATGGCTCCTGGATCGCGATTGGGTCTGCGCTGCTCGGCGCCGTCGGCCAGGCGTTCGTGTTCATCTCGGTGCGCAAGCTTCAGGGCATCAGCGCCTTCGTGGTCGTGCACTACTTCATGCTCTTCAGCATCGTCATGTCGCTGCTCTGGATCGCGATCTTCCAACGGGTGCGTACAAACAAACTACGAATGCAAGCACGCTGCTGGCATTCACGGTGATTCTAATTGCTCGTCATTCATTCTCTGCTCCGCTTCTGTAGGAGTTCGTGATCCCAGATACGTGGCCGCTCTGGATGTCGGTGATCGGCAGTGGTCTGTTCACAGGCATCGGCCAGATGCTGCTCACCAAGGGCTTTCAATTAGAAAAAGCAGGCATCGCCTCGGTCATGCGCTACCTGGACGTGGTCTGCGTGTTCATCTGGGACGCCGTGCTGCTCGGCGAGCACATCAACCACTGGAGTGTGATCGGCGCGATCATCATCTGCGCGTGCGCCATGGTGATCGCTTTGCGCAAGTCCAAAGCCAAGTAGATCCTCTTGTGAGATTATAGGCTTTGCTTTGGCTCGCTCGTCGCTGCACCCGCTTTGCTTTTTGTATCGTGTAATAGATTTCCCAGCCATTTTACATGACTTCTCACCATGATCAAGCATCACTTACAAGGCACTGAAATCCCCAGTGATGGATGTCCTCGCTCGCTCTTAATGGCCAATGTGAGGCGAATCCATGCTGCTCGCGACTGAGAGTGCTTTTGGTCTTGAGCCTTTGAATTTGCCAGTAGTCCCGAGTGCTCTGCTTTGTCCTTGAACTTAGCTAGTCGTCCAGAGTGCTCTAGGAATTCGGGTGGCTGCCAGCATTCCATGACGAAAGGCACGTGCTGTGCGCATGCGTGTTGAGTGTACACTGGCCGGTCTTCTTCGTGCTTCTGCAGGACTGCAGCGATCGCCACGGATCAGCCATCTCCTTTGATCGCCTGCAAAGCGATCAATCAAGCGCTTGAGGTGAAGCCACCACAGCGTCCACACAAACGCGAGCCAACCCGCGATTTGAGTACTGTGGACAACTTGCAGACACACTCTGGAGTGTGGATCCACCGCCTGTCAACTGATTTGTGAGGTGGAGAGAGCCAACTGGCGAGACCGACAGTGTGAGTCAGTCCGTTGGCTCGCGTTTCATTAGCTCCCACCTCTTGGTTGACGCTGCTCATTCGTCCGTCTGTCCCACCTTCAGCCCAAAGCCAGAAAGGGTCCCACTCTCTCTACTTTGTTCCACATTCTTCGTCGTTCTTTTTCTTCAGACCAGTCTCTGTCAGTCCAGACCCGCACTTGTCTTGGTTCACCAACCAGCGGATGACAAGTTCCATCGTGAGACAAACAATCACTCAGGACGCGGCGTATTATGTCATACCGAGTCTCGTCGTGAAGCGAGCAATCATTCAGAAATCTCGTCACCAGCACAGAGGACTCGTCTGTGGCGAGCATTCCCATTCACTTCCAAAAGGACGGAAGCCAAAGCCAAGCGCCGCTGACGACACCACCCAAAGGGTCTCTCCTCACTTGCACCCGTCTGCACGCACAGTGTCCAGCTACCGTACGTTGATTGGCTATCGATCTTGTGGGGACGACGGCGGCTCGAAAAGATCCTCCGCTTTTCTCTCTTCCGCCGGTGCTTTCTTTCTTCTGCAGAAGCGCGTGGGAACTGAGCTGAGGAGGCGGACTGCTCTGCTCTACCTGTATCAGTCGCGCTGTTACAGTGGCCAACAGGCAGCAAGGTGCGCTATTGCTGTATCTTGTGCTTCTTCTTCTCCGCCAGCCGAGTCCCATTGCCCAGCCCCTCTGTCCAGCCTCAGCTCCGTGCTCAGATTCCCTCCCCCCACACAACGCAACTCGCCTTCAAGCAACCAAGCCCCACCAGGAACAACACAAGATCCACCACCCCGACTGCCGAGGATGACTGCAAGCGCTGCGTCGTCGTCGCCGTCCAGCGGAGAAGAGCTGCCGTTGATGGTCGTGATGCCGCCGAATCTTATTCTCGGAGCTAGCGACTCGTGCGAGCGCGATTCGTTGCTGCCACTCAAGGTAGCGTCTACACAAGAAGCACCAGCAGGCTTGCTGTACGCATGCAGAGGACTCATCTACGTCGCGATCTCCGCCGTGTGCTTCAGTCTCGTGTCCACGTGCGCCAAGTACGCCACGTATTCGATCTCGTCCATGGAGTTCATCCTCTGGCGCTCGATCGTCGCGCTCGGTCTCAATTACGTAAGTGAGCTACTTGTTTAGTGGATGGATATGAGTCATACTGACCAGCGTATCTAACAACATTGCAAATGAACAGGTTGGCGTGCGCTACTGCGGAGAGAGCTTGACGATCCGCCCCAAGCAGCTCCACAACCTGCTGCTGCAGTGTCTCTTTGGCTTCGCGTCGGTCGCGTTCGGCTTCTACGCGATGTCCCAGATGGTTCTAGCCGATGCGAGCGTCATTATCTTCACGAGTCCTGTCGTGACGTTTGTCTTCGTGAGTACCAATCTATCCATTTCTACTGTGTAAACCCCTGTTGACTCTCATTGGCTAACATACCACTCTCTCACTCTCTTCGTCGACTCATGCATCAGGGAGCTTGCTTGCTCAAGGAGAAAGTGGACCCTGCGAGCTTTGCATGTGCGCTAGCCGCCTGCCTCGGACTCGTGTTTGTGCTGCGACCGACGTTCCTCTTTGGTGGTGACTCGGCCGCATCGACCAGCGGTGGCTCCATGGTGCCAATTGGCTGTGCGATGGCAGCCGCGGTCTGCCAAGCGCTGCTCTACACGTCTGTGCGCCGACTGCAGCGCATCCACTTTCTCGCGATCGTGCACTACTTCATGGTGTTCAGCATCATTGTGGCGACACTGTGGATCGTGCTTGTCCAAGGGGTACGAAACTGGTTATGTGTCGGTACTGCTCGATAATGATAAAGTACTGGTCACCACTGACGCAAATGAACCATTGTTGTATCTCCTTGATGTTATCTGAATACAGCAATTCCACGAGCTCTCGTTTGGGGTCTGCGTGGTGCTGCTCGCAGCTGGCATATGGACATTCCTGGGCCAGATCTCGCTCACGAAAGGTTTCCAGCTCGAGAAGGCGGGCGTCGCCGCCGTGATGCGCTACTTGGACGTCGTGTGCGTGTTTATCTGGGACATCCTGCTGCTCCACGAGCGCGTGAGCACCATGACGATGCTCGGCGCAGTGATCATCTGCTCCTGCGCCGGTGTTATCGCAGTGCGCAAAGCGAATGAGAAGTAGAGACAGAGGATGAAAAGTGTGTGTGAGAGAGGTACGTTTAATTTGCTTGTCGGATTTGTTAATAATATGAATACGCCGTACATTTATAGTGATCTAGTTGAAAGCGATGACACCCACCACTGATGGAGAATGGTCGCACCCTCCCGAATCTTATGGCGAATGGATCAATCGGCGCAGTTGAGCCCCTTCATAGAGAAATTTAACACATACCTGAAGAGAATCAAGGATAGAGTTGGTTGTATTACCTAGACAATGTTCAAATCTGTGCTACCGTCCGATGTAGCATAATGTATGCAAGCGAGCCAAGCAATGCCAGTCCCAACTTTGTCAAGTTCAGTTAGTCATTTTCATCTTTTGCAGTGCGATCACGACCGCGCACGTGCAGATGATCGCCGCGCCGACGATGCTCCAGTGGTTGATGCGCTCGCGGAGCAGCACGGCGTCCCAGATGAACACGCACACGACGTCCAGGTAGCGCATGACCGATGCGATGCCTGCCTTT
>JAADVK010001032.1:0-12623 GCA_023334975.1 Globisporangium sylvaticum | reverse complement strand
GCGCTGCCACCACGGAGGCCCCGGCACAAGATCAGCTGCCGTCTATGCAACCGTCTCCACCAACCTTCGAGGACTCGGAGGAGCGACTACGCTTCGTGAGAACGACGACACAGCTGCTGTTCACGAGCGAGTTTGTCGTGCGCGTGCAGTACACCGAGGTGGTCGTGCCGATCATGTACAGCATGACGATCCTGATTTCGTACCACCTCAATAACCGAGCGTACTACCCGCAGTTGGCGGAGATTGACTCGCACCAACTCTCAGAGCGTATTGCAAGCGTCATGCTCTACGGAGTCCTGGAGCTCGTGGCGTTCGTCGTAATGCGCGTCACGCTCAAGAGGCGTCTGGGGATTCCGACGTTCAAGCAGCTCTCGCTCGTACTGGAGAGGCAGTGGAAGCTCGTGCAAGCCAAGTTCTTCCTCTGGTTCTTCTACGTCGCGCAGAACTCGCTCGAGCACTTTGGTGGGTACGAGCACCCGACATGGGCATCTACTCTTGAACCTTGTCGGATATACGAGCATTCATCTATCCGCAATTAACCGATTCTGCTGTGTTCTCTTTCTGATTTTTGATGGCGGTTGGTGGAGCAGGCGCCGACTTTAGCTTCCAGTTTGCGAGCCTCAAGAGCCAAACCTGAGGTGTGCAAACATACGCCTGAAACAATATGCTTCTGGTGGTCGTGAGATAGTATCAACAGGACGGCTTATTAGAGTGGAGTTTCCGCAAAAGAGCTGGCCTTGAGTGTTGCGGGGTATTTTCGCTCGTGGTCAAATTAGCGACCAGAACAGAAGCAAGTGAGGTGTACAGCGCCTGCCATGGACACCCCCCATCATGCAAACCTGGTTGCGTTCCGAGATGAGTTTGGGCAACCCAGATGCATGCGTGCTGTTCTAGAAAGCACACTGGCGGATCTTCTGGCTGCATCAGCCGTGGCTCATGAGCCGCCCAGCCTCTGTTCATCGAGCGAGTTTTTCATGCTATGCAGCGCACCGAGATTTGTCGTGTTGGCCATGTACTCGCCGTCGATCTTCGTTGTGAACCAGTCAAGAACTGAGCCCCTGCGACCCGCCGCTGGCGGACATGCACATCTGAGAACGCATCGCGAGTGTCATCCTGTATGGCAAGCGTGTTGGAGCTCGTAGCGTTTGCATGTAATGAGTTTCGTGCTCTAGCGCCGACCCTGCGCCTCGACATCCTAGCAGCTTTCGTTCGGGCTGGAAAAGCAGCAGTGAAGTTCGATCCATACGCTATCTGGGTCTTGCAGTGGTTGAGCGTGTCTATAATACCTTGGTTTTGTCGGAATTGCGAGAATCGATTCCTTCCCGATTAACAGATTTCAGCTTTCCATCGTCTCTCAAATGTCCTGGTACACAAAGCGAGCCTGGATCGCTTTACATGGACACGAGGAGAGGTAGCTGATGGATCAACAGAGCACTAGCACAGACACACATACCATTCTACCCACACAAATTGGAAAACAACAGAGCACACAAGACAGACGGACGCACTTTCTTGGGTTTGATGTCGGAGAAGTCCAGCTGTGGTGTATTTTAGCTGCTGCATTGTCTTGCGAGTGGGCACACTGCTGTATACGCTTGCAGCAAAGTACAGTACCAGCAGCATCCATACAACAGCATCACTTCGGGTGGCAAAAATGTACGCGCGCCAGCTAACGGTTTATAAAAAGAGAGAGTGGAGTAAGACGAATAAAAAGGGAGGGAGGTAGAGCAGCGGCGCGCGTGTGTGTCGGTGTCTTGGGGATAGTCGAGTCGAGAGAAGATGAAGAAGCGACCGGGCGTTCCATTCTCTCTCTCTTACATCCACGCAGCGAAGAGCAGCACGGCGGCAGCGGACGAGACCACGACGGTCGAGGTCGCGGTGGTCTTCACGCCGCTGGAGTTTGGCGCCGCGGTCGTCGGCGCTGGCGTCGACACGGTGGCGGCGTCGCTGTCGCTCGCGACCGAACCGGCGCTCGATGAAGCCTTGGGAGTCTCTTCAGGCGTTGGGGACGGCGACGGCGTGGTCACGGTGCCGGAGCTCGAGCCGGAGCCAGCGGGCGCCGAGCAGGACTGGAACGCCACGAGCGAGATGCGCTTGGCGTCTTCGCCGTCGACGAGGCAGTCCGGCGCCTGCGAGGCCGCCTTCTTCACGATCTTGATGCAGTCCGTGTCGGCGCAGACCTGCGCGACGGTCACCTCGTTCGCGACGAGGCTGTTGAGGTGCGCGCACTCGGCGTTGTTCTCCAGCACGCTGTCGAGCTTGGCGATGGCCTCGAGCTCCGTGGACGTGCAGTTCTCGGCGGCGCGGGCGGGGGACGCGCAGCACGCGAGCGTGGCGGCGGCGGCGGCGGCGAGGAGCGAGAGCTTGGCGAGCGAAGGCATTGCGGTGGGCTTGCGTGTGGGCGTGAGCGGTTCTGTGACTGACTGCGGGCGTCGGAGGGAAAGTGATGATGCAGGCAGTAATGGACGTGGAGCTCGATTCCTTTGGTAGGCTTCTTCTCTCGCCCCATCCTGCGTGTCGCTGGGTCCGAAAATGCCCAATCAGCCAGACGTGTGTGGTATATACCGGATGCGAGTCGGTAAACATTGTAATTTGTTGTGTCTCTTTGGTGAAATAATTCTAATGGTCGGGGCATTGTCTGAGGCGTGGTGGAAACCTGGCTGGTCTGGGCGATTGAAGAAATGGAAGGAAATGAAAGGGCTTTGTTGTTTGATTGTGCAGAAAAAGGGAGATGTGCCCTTTTGCTTTCAGCTAATCAGAGCACGGATACATCCAATTTGGGAATTTGGCCACAGCTGATTGGACACTCAAGCGCTCGACCAATCAGTGGACGCTCATCCTTTTGAAAACGGGATCGCTGATTGGCCAAATATATGAAGACAGTCGGTGATACGAATGTTCGAGAGGTCCATATCTCCCGCTATAACGAGTATCGTATTTTACTCAGTTTCCTGGCTTTTATATAGGGCGATAATGTTTACTTCGTTATTGTTTTAAAGTGTTTGTTTGTTTTTGACAGTGCATTTATTTTAATGCATTAGCAAAAAGTAAAAAACCTGTTTATCTGTTTTAAAGTGTATGTTTGGTTTTGACAGTGCATTTATTCTGCTACCTTTCCTTCTGAATCTGCGACTTGTGTGGTGGGGATCTGATTATGAATGAGATCACAGCAGCTCTCAACAGTCACTTTCAAAGCGGCTGCTTGCTGCATTCCTTTCTCCAGTTGGAGAAATTGTTGTGGGGGTGGCTTCACGTGTGGCAGATTAGCTTGCAAGCGAGGATCGGAGCACTCAGTAGCGCGCGCAGTTCAAGCACAGCTAGGTTAGGTAGTTGACTATGTGGAGGAGCTCTCATTCAGTGACCTACGATACAATTTGCAGCGAGCGAGTAGCTCGTCCAGGATCAAAGTATCACTCCAGACTGGGAGGCAAGTTGCCATTGCATAGGTGCATCGATCCAAACAACACAATGCTCAAAAAGCAACGCCAACGTTATAATAGTGGATTGTTCACTGTTGCTCATGTTTAGTTTAGTATCAGTGCTCGCCATTCTTTCCTCCCGTCAATGCACTACACACCCACGAAGACGCACATGCATGTGGCTAACCTTTAAACCATCCAGACTTCGACCGAGATGTTTTGAATCTCACACGCAGATCCAGTCGCCGCACTCGCCTTTGAACACAGCGATATCCTGGTCTTCCGGTAGTCCCTGGCTGCTTTGCTCGTTCCTGCCTCGCTCTGATCTGGCGGCTCGGTCGGCATGGGTGCTCAACACCTCTTGAAACCCACCCAGGATCTGGTCAAGAAGCTCATAGTCGTCCTCACTGTCGTCGTCGTGGTCGCCCTTGCTGCTGTTGTCGCACTGCGCTGCCGCGCGGAGAGGGTGCTGGATAATCGTCCTGCTGCGCTTCGCGAGCCCGTTCTCGAAGAGCAGGATGAGCTCCGGCACGCACCGGTGTGCCCGCGCGATAATCGCTTCTGCTGCCGCAACTGCAGCCGATCGCTCTTCCGCCATTGAGCGGTTGTAGGGAATCGCTCCTCGGCGCACTGGTTTCATCGTTCGCGTCTACAAGACGAAGCACAGTGAGATTAGCAATGGTATGCACAGGTACAGCATCAACTTCAATGTGATCGGCAGCTACAGACCCACACATACGCAGCACTTCTTTACCTTGCTTGCGTCTTTCGTGCGTTTGAGCGTCGACAATAAACGGAGACTGTCGGCTTGTCGCGCGTTGGGTAAACTGCCTCAAGTTCGCTGTCTGATGCGAAGCGACGCGATCAGTTCCAGTCAAATCCCTACACTAAATGTTTGACTAAGTAGGGTGTCTGTCACAACAAGTGAAGGCATCGAAGTCATTGCAGAATTGTAAATCGCCATTCATTTGTCTATGGACGTCCAATGTCGGCTCTGCAGAATTGCCTGGTGCAGTACAGAGCGAGCATAAGCTCTGCGCCTGCAGATCAGTTCGCTCCAAGCAGATGGCGCGTCGTCGCTTCAAAGCATTGAGTCAAGATGCATCAGCAGAATGATGACTTTTCGAGACACTTCCCATGAAATGTTGTGCGAATGTTACCCCAACGCATCTCTTCTTCGCATGTTGATTCGCTAAAAATAGCTTTCGACTGCCGGAAGGAATGTCGGTACATTTGCACCAGGAGTGATTGTCTAGCTGTCTGTTTCCCAGTGAGGGCTGCATTTTGCATCGCAGCTTTGGCTGCTCAGTTTTGAATTTGCAGCCAGTGCAATCGACACACAGCAAACACAAGCAACCAAGTCTCCAAGCCTCTGCAAGATGGTCCCTGAGAGAGAATGGCGCGGCGCGGGCCAGAACATGGACAAGCGGTGCGTCCCAATCAATTTACCTGTGTATGCCCGTCTATTTGTCAGTATGATGAGCTCACGCCGTTTTCTCTTTCTCTCTGTCGAAACTCTGTGCATGGGATGTGTAGCACGGCGCGCAAAGTCCACAGCGAAGACTTTAAGCGCACGCTGCACCAGATCCGCGAGCAGTACTTGCACAACCATGCGCAGCAGCAGCAGCAGCGAGAGGATGATGCGGCGGTGGCGCTAGGCAATGACCAGATCCACGTCTATGTGCGCAAGCGTCCGCTGCTCCCGCATGAGCTTGAGAATAATGAGTTCGATGTGATCTCGTCGATCGGAGAGCGCGAAATCGTCATCCACGAGTGCAAGATGTACAACGGTATGGACATGACACAAGTGTTATATGCTTGATACGGGCGTACGCTAATGTTTACTTGTGTGCTCGCTTGTTTCTGTGTAGATATGCGTCACAAGTACATTGTGTCGCACCACCAGCGCTTCTCAACGTGCTACGATGAAAATGTGGACACTGAGGCGGTGTACCACGGTACAGCGAAGCATTTGCTGCTGCACACGATGGAAGGCGGCAAGTCGGTGTGCATGATGTACGGTCAGACCGGCTCGGGCAAGACGCACACCATGGGCGGGCTGTTTCAGTACATCGCGGAAGATCTGTTCACCGAGGCGGTTGGGAACGTGGATTTCTCTGTCTCTGTCGCTGCGGTCGAAATCGCTGGCTCGAAATGCTTTGGTACGTAACCGAGTTCATGCATCCACTGGATTGCTGGATTGTAGTAAGAAGTTAGCAGACTGACTAACAGTGTGAAATTTGTCCAGATCTCATCAACAATCGAAGCAAAGTGGTGGTGTGCGAGGACGCCGAAGGAAACATCAATCTCCTGAACTCCTCCGAGGTCGAAGCTGATTCGACAAACTCGCTTCTCGACGTGCTGGAAAACGTCAAGGACTTGCGCACAACGGAGTCCACGAGCGTGAACAGCCAGTCCTCCCGCTCTCACTTGGCGTGCTACGTCAACCTTCGCTACCCAACCTCCCAGAAGCAGAAGGCCGATGGTAAGCGTGGAGAGTTGTATGGACAACTCGTTCTCCTCGACCTTGCTGGCAGTGAGCGCAATGCCGACAGCTTCAACCACAGTGCTGCACGCCACAAAGAGACGATCGAAATCAACAAGAGTCACCTGGCATTGAAGGAGTGCATTCGTGCGATCGGGAGCGAAGACACGAGTGGGTACGTCCCGTACCGAGCCAGTACGTTGACGCGTATTTTGAAAGGTTGTCTCTGGAGCAAGAACTCGAAAGCAAGCGTGATCGCCACGATTTCGCCGCTCTCTGTTGATACGGAGCACACCCTCCACACCCTGCTCTGCGCTGGCCAGATGCTCGAAGACGCGCCACACATCAGCACTGATCGAATGGAGGTGAGCGAAGATGGCGAAGAAGAGGCGATCGTTCCGATCCGCGAGTGGGACAATGACCGCGTGAAGCAATGGGTGGCTTCGCTGCGAAAGGGGGAGTTCCAGAAGTATGTCGCAAACATTGCAGGCTCAGTGGACGGACGCATCCTGGTGCGGTTTTCGATTCTCCGATTCAAGCAGATCTGCAACGGGAACGCTGTGGATGCTGGACATCTGCTCAAGGCGCTGCGCAACGAGATGTCCGAGCAAGACAAGGCGATGAAGGCGAGACGCGGGCATATCGCCGCCCGTCACAAGTAGACGAAGAAACTTAGCGAGCAAGTTTTCGCTGATTCGAGGTAAGTAACAGTAGGAGTTGATATTCGCAATAACAATAGGGAGTTTATATTGTCTCTAGAAATGGAGGATTATTCAAAGTAGCAAACATACATTTTATGGATCACAGATCACCGTTCGTCGTTCAGTTCTGGTACTTCTTGCCAGGGATGAACTTGAGCGTGATCACCGCGCCGACCAGCGACACCATCGCGCTCAGCACCAGCACGTACGCGACGCCCCACTCCTTCTCGATCATGCCAAAGACCGCCGCCCCGACCGTCGCACCGATCTTGCCGCTCGCCGCAGCGACGCCATTGAGCTTCACGCGCACATCAGATGGGAAGATCTCCGCAGGCAAGCAGAAAGTGCTCACGTTTGGACCAAAATTCGAGAAGAAAAACGTGAGCGCGTAGAGCCCCAACAGCACCGCCTTCGCATTCAGCAGCAGCTCGTAGTAGACGCCGATGACGAAGAAGATGAGCGCCATCATGACAAAGCCCATGACCTGGATCGTCTTGAAGTTGAGTCTTCCGACCGCGAGCACAGTCACGAAATACCCGGGGAGCGCGATGAGCGCGACAAGCACCGAGCAGCGCGCAACGTCCACCAGATGCTTCTGCGAGTACCCGAACGCGTCTTCGAGGATGATCGGCGTGAAGATCACATTCCCATAGAACGTGATGTCAAAGAGGAACCAGCCAAACCCCGCGCCGATGAGCTTGTGGCGCAGCGATTTGTCCTCCTTGAGCGCGTTCCAGAGCCCAGGACCGCAGATCTCGTTCACTTTCTGCTGGGTGCTCTCCTTCGCATTGAACGCGCGCTGGAGCACGAAGATCCCCGGGAGCGCGCCAATCGCGAGCAGCAGTCGCCAGCCCAGAGTATGCGCAATGCGCGACTCGAGAAGCAGGTACGCCACCAGCGGCGCTAGCAGCTGTCCGATGCCCTGGAAACTGAACACCGCCGCGACGATCTTGCTGTTGAAGAGCGGATCCTTGGTCGCCTCCGATGCTGTGGTCGCAGACAGCGGGTACACGCCGCCGACACCGAGCCCGAGCACGAAGCGACACACTGCGAGCGTGTAGTAGATCGAGTCAACCCCCCAGGGTAGGATCGCACTCGCGAGCGCACCACCAATCGAGAGCAGCAGCGTGAAGATCATGCCGCGCTTGCGGCCGATCGCGTCGCCAATGTACCCAAATGTGAGCTGCCCCATGATCGCGCCGACGAGCGAACAGGACGCGACCATTGACGTCAGTTGGGGGCTTGACGCCGGGTACGTCTGCCGGATCATCATGAGCGCATAATTGATCACCGCCAAGTTGTACTGCAAAGCAAGCGAAAGCACATAGGAGGAGACAGGTAAAGTGCACAACCGTTAATCGCCCTGTTTGAGTTGCTCTGATGCATGTCACACACACTTATCACTTACCGCCGTGCTCAGGTTCGCGATCGCCGAGACCCAGATCTTGTCGCTCACGTGGAACTTTCGCTTCGCCGCGTACTGCTGCTGCTCTTCCAGCAAGTAGAGCATCGCGTCCTCATCTGGATCACGACCGCTGCTGCTACTGTTGCTGGTCAGGTCGCTCTTCCCATTGATCACCCCGTCGCTTTTCACCAGCGCACCCCCAGCTGCAACAGCAGCACTGGTACTGTCGCTGCCGTAGCGCTGCGGATGCTGCTGGTGCGGCTTGTGGTGGCCTTTGCTCTTGTGTCGCCCGCCTCGGCCCATGCCGACGAGCAGCGCGTCCACCTCGGTCGAGTCTTCGCTCGAGCGCCGTCGGTCGCGTCCACTACGAGGCTTGTGCTTTGAGGTTTGCTGCTGCTGTTGTTGCTGCTGCTGCTGTTGTGGCGGCATAGACAAGTGCGGCGACGGAGCGGGCGACTCGCTCTCCATCAGCGCCGTGAGCACGATAGCAGGCGGGCCATTCGCAGAGGAAGCGCGCATTCCGACGGTGGTTTGCTGCGCTTCTGCTGCTTGGTCGCTGGTCTGTTACTGGGGGTGGATGAGGAAGTGGCGTTATGAATCGTCGTATCTCATCGCGAAGATGATGGCGAACATGGTGGAAATAAGTGTCACGACTGTGAGACTCTTCCTTCAGCAGGTCCTTTTTGACCAGGCACGCAAGAAATTGGATCAGCTGAATAGCGTGATGTGATTGGCTGAAATGCGGGAGGTTTCGAATCTACCCACCAAAGACCGAAAACCTACTTGCAGTGTCTGAGAGGCACTTGCTTTAGGATACGTAACCACACATGCTTGGCTTTATGGGTTGGTAGTCACGTTGCTTGGCTTTATCAGGATGGCCAACTTGCTCGGCACTAACTTGCTTGGCTTTAGGGTGGTCAAGTGACCCCCAGAGGGGGATTGGTTGAAGTTGTCGTCGTCAGTGTAGTGGATCCAAGTACCGGCTAAGTTGATGAGATTGACGATGAATCATGCTTCAAGTACCTCTCAGACACTGTGGAGAGAGTTTGCCACCAAAGTCAGCTGGAGTGAATGATGCTCTCGCACCATAATGTTAATGTTAGGAATATTGTGTTTGGAACATTGTTTTTCAACGGATGTTGAAGATTCAATTCAGAATGAAACGGATGAATGATTGATTTGCTGACAATGAGAACCCACTTTCTCAACTTCATTCTTTCTCATGAGCCAACAGCAACAGCAACAAATGGACTGTCATGCGCAACTTGTAAGCCTTAACCCCCGGAAGTCCTCTCACTCTCTCTCTCACAACTTCTAGTTTCTCTCATCTCTCCTCACTGCAGCTGTTGTCAGAACCCACTTGCTCCACTCGCGTGGCCGGTCTCAGCGAATCTTCATGTTCGCCCTCGTGCTCTCTCTGGTTGTCGCTACTCTCGTTCTCTTCTTCGCTCTGCTGGCGCAGCATCCATTTCGGAAACCTCTTTGCTCGGACAGTAGAGCTAGTGCTCTTGGCTTTGCGTCTCGCATTCGCTCCGTTGTTGTCGCAGGCACTCTCAATGTTGGCACTTGCTACCCAGTTGCTGTTGTTGTTGTCGCAGCTCCCATCATTCACATCCATGGTGGCTGACGACGCTTTGCTGGGGCTCTTGGCGTTCTTCGTGCGCGAAAACATGGTCGGCAGGTATTTCGCGAGCGCGCTCTGGTGCGAAACCGCGCGAATGCGAGGCTCTCGCTTCTTCTTCTGCTGGTGACGTTGTCGCTGGGGCTCTGCTTCCGTGTCTTCCTGCTCTTGGTTGTCGCTGACAATAGGTTTGCTATTATGGAGGGTGGTGTTGTTGCTCGGCAGCTGATGTCGAGCCTCTGGATCCGTTTGGTCCTGTTGTTGCTCCTCCGCTTGGCTGCTGCTAATCGGACTCTCTGGTGCACTGTTGTTGTCGTTGCTGCCGCTCATTTCTGCTGTCCCTTGGCTGTCTGCGCGCTGCACGGAGGACGTCGAGTAGCTGCGCATGTGCTGGAAAGTAGCCGACAGCGACCGCTCACCCAGCTGGAAGCTCCTGCGTCGTGCGTCCGCTAGTGCCTGGCGCGCGCTCTGAAATCTCGATGCGACCGTGACTTTGGGGTTCCCAGCAGCAGTAGCGGGGTCCTTGGGACTCGTGGTAGCCCCACCACCACTACCCTCAGCGTCACTGTTGCGAATGAGAGTGACCTCAGGCGCCTTTGGTGTGATGTGGACGTCCTCGTACTCTCGCTTGGTGTCGTCAATGACGTCCTCGCGCTCGCCATCCGTGCCATCGGAGTCGCTTATCTCAGTGGTGATCACGTAGCTCTGCTGCGTGGGCGACTCGACGTACGAGATGAGCAGCGACGGCGGAAACCGCTGACTGGGACCGCGCTTAAGCGGCGAGCACGCGGGCGTCTTGGGCATGATGGCGCAAACTGCAGAGTGGCTTCAATGAGGTGCTGCTGCTGCTTGCTGCTTGGAACGAGTCGAGCGTGAAAGTGACTGCCTAACGCGAACGGATGTGTGGCTGCCACGTCTCGACGCGATCTGTTGAAGAAGCGAGTGGGGGGGAGGCAGGTGAGGTTATTTCTGACATGTGAGGTGGGGACACCGAAGCGAATGAAATGCTCGCATTTTAATTAAATGCTGGCTAGTGCCAATGAAAGGGAAGTTAGTTACCTGCTCCACCCAACGGAACTCCCAAGCGAAAATGGCTCGAAGAACCGTTTCGAGTGTCAGTCCGTTCCATCGTTTTCTGAACGTCAGAGCCGTTAGGCTCTCAGCACCTGCAAAGAACCGCGCAGAGAGCCACCCACTATTCCCCGACAAGCTCGAGGATCGACTTCTGAACGCATTTCGTCTGCATATTCGATGATGTATCGAGGCAAGAGGTCACATTTAACAGGAGCCGGTCAAGTGCGTCGCTGGTGAGGGAGGATTCGTCGCGCGTGAAGCGCGACAAGTCACCTGCTGAAAATGCAACACACTCCGAGGACTTCACCCGTGTGTGGTATGCACACGTCAATAGCTACGTAGCAAGGTTGGCTCCCTAGGTTGCTTCCCAGTACTGCAAGTAGAAAGTGCGGTCTGGAATTTACAAATGGTGTTTTGCGATCAAGATGTCGAATGCTTATGCGAGTCACACGAATTTGACCCCAACCAAACCATCAATGGCATTCGGGCAGGGCACATTCTGAACTTTGGAGATCCAACGCGCCGTCCTCGCGGTTCAAGGGAACATCCAGAAGAGAGTGACCTCGAGCAGCAACTACCGTCGTCGAGAACTTGAACGAACGCGTCGCAAGTCACCCCACCAGGCTCATTTTGGCTCGGTGGACACCAAGTTCACAAAGCAGCAAGATTAACCTAACGCTAGGGGGATAATCGACAGCGAGGAGCCTTCGCGGATTTCAATCGTGCCGCAGGTTTTCGCCATCAATTCGTCGCCTTGGTCCACCGAATGCACGCGCGAGCAGCAAGAGATGTCGAGATCAGTGCGCATCCCAAATTTTCAGCAACTCTGGAAAATCTAATATTCGCTTTCGATCATTCCGCTGAGCTGAGTACTCTCCGTTCAGACAGGGCTAAGTTCTTACCTTCACCTTCGTATCGTTAATGTACTCGTCAACAATCCCACACGGCGGAACCGCCAACATGGATGTGGTTTGCAATGTTTTAATCCTAAACAGACCAATCTCCTGCGAAAATCTCAATTTCACCCCCCAGTCATCGAGATCCTTCTGTCACGGTACAGATACAAACATAGCAGGATCGCAGGTACTCGTCCAGTATGCTTCTTCATACATACTTAAGGCAGTTTCTGTGCCCATCCACCAACTTGCTTGACACTAGAACAGTTATTCCAGCGGTATGATCGTCAGTATCGTCTTTGGACGGATTTCGATCCGACACCTGCTCCACACCCACATTTCCTCGTCGGCAGAAGTGGAAATCACGCACTCGAGAGTTGAGACCGTGTTGTCGCGGTCCACATCCCAACTTTTGGTTGATACTCCAGTAGCATTTTGCTGCTCCAATAGAAACCCAGGCGCGTAGTTGCTCAGCTGCGTGTGGCGAATACTCAACAGTATCTTGTACGCCCCCGCGAGTCGAAATCGGATTCGACCATTCGCGCAGTTCTCAAACTGGCAAGGTTCCTCGTCGGAATCGATATTCTTCCAGTGGAGCATCAAATGGCCGTCGCTGAGACTGACGTTGTAGCCTTCGCAATCCAGAAAGAGAGGCTTTAGATTCTCCTTCTCAGGACAAACTCGTTCGACCTCCTCATTCGCGATCTCCAGACGCAGCTTGTTGAGTTGATCTTCGAGCTGCTCGATCTTTGGCTCGAGAATCGGGTTCGAGATCGGCAGGAGTTTGATTTGAATCGCCGAGTTTTGCTTCGTAAACACCATCAATTTTGCCTTCGTCTTCGTCGATTCAAGTGACTCCCCATCGTCTTTTTCGGGAAGGTCTCGTTGACAATCGCATGGCGCATCACACGAGATGGCTTCGAGATTTGTCTTGAAAAGTGTGCAGACAAAATGAGGAACAGAGGTTTTGCTTAGAATCTGCACGCCAACCGGTTTCAACAAGCGGAAAGCTATCAAATTGC
>JAADVK010001031.1:0-12631 GCA_023334975.1 Globisporangium sylvaticum | reverse complement strand
TCGCCTTCTTCTGTGCCTCTCGTCTGTAGCGAGCCAACGGATACAAACGATGGTAGGTTGTCGCCTTCTACACAGTGCGCTGCTGTGAGCACGTACGTCACGCCGATGAGACTGCCGCCGCGGTACCTAGTTTGCGCCTTCTTGGTTGGGCGTTGCTCTCGTCACGTCACACTGTTGCTGAGCAGCGGAGGTGGCATGCAAAAGCCGCGTTGCGGTTTAATCGCTCAGCTCATTCAAATCTAGCGCGCAAGTCGGTGATAAACAACAAAGGCTCACTCGAAACAGAAATGATGATACATAAATTAAGGTTGTTAGGTTAAGCTACACGCAGCACGATGCTTTGCTCTTTGCGCATTCGCATCTGCACGAAGGGGCTATACGGATGGCATTCATCGCCAGCTCCTTCTTCGGATAGGCGGCGAGTCGTCCGTGGCGTCGTGAGTCGATCTTACATGGACGCTCGGCTGCGACGCATTTCCGCGCGGCGCGAGCGCGGACTCAGCAGCAGCGAAGCGGCTTCCGTTCTGTCGATCGGCGTCACGATCGTGTCGCGCGGTCGGAGGATGCGCACGTCGTCGTCGTCGCTCCCAGAGGAGGAGGAGGAGGAGACGTCCGAGTCGCTGCGCTTGCTGCGCAACTTGCGGAAGAGCTTGCGGAGGCCGCGCGGAGGGCTGGCGTCGTTCAGGGAGGACGAGCTGGAGCGGAAGAGCGCGCACATTGCGAATGTGTGGGAGTGGCAAATTGCAGAATGACGAGAAGTCTCGGAGGTGAAAGCAGGCAAGGTGTTGCATTTGCGAGTTGCATTAAATCTTGATTACGAGGAGATCACAAATCGGGAAAAGCCGCATCCAGGTGTCACACGCGGATTACCCCAGGTGGCGAATGTATTGTGTCGATAATATATGACGATAATATAACGCGTCACATATAAAATGGTGTAAGATACAGCCTGTTCATAGTGAATCAAAGATTCACTGTGCTAACAGTAAACCGCAGAGAAATATAAATGTAAAGTATGCGTGTCACACGTCGCATGGGAATTAATTTCAGGCGCCTTTTCTCTGCTGAGGTTACCAAAAGTGGATTTTTCTGCTCTCCTTTGGAAACAACGGTGTCATTTGCCCACTCGACTGAAATGCCTAACTGTATTCTCCCATTCGCGCACAGGCGCGTGCCTCGTGTGAGTTGGTCCGCTCGCATACTCAGCAGCTTCTCGATCGTTAAGGCTGCATTTGGCTTGGAATCCTAGTGCCGCTCGCTATCCAGTGTGTGTCAACATTGTTGTGTGGTGCCGTCGAGTGAGGGCCTTTTCGTCACTTGACGTGGCAAAAGCGCTCAAAGTCAGGTACGACGTGTCGCACAGGTAGAGTTTGGTCGGGCTGTATGATGGCACTTTTGAAGCCATCTTCTGCATGATCAGTCCAGGATGCCGACTGCGAGATTATGGCCGCGGCTGTTGATGACAAGACGCAGCGCGAATGTAATCCCAGCCCCGTGTTTACTGTCATTTTCAGAGCCTTGTGCTGGTGCTCTTGTGTGCTTGGACTGGTGTTCTCTCATGATCGGGACACGGAAGTACAGATACCATGTCGCATGGACGTATTCTCCTTCTCGAAGCTTCCGCACGATTTCTCCTTTCTCAATATGGAGAGAGCATCATCATCGCCCTTCAACTCATTTGCTCTCTCTCTCTCTCTCTCTACCTGTCAGCAGGATCCCTATGAACCCTCGTGGCTTCACAACAACAATGTCCGACATCAACACAGGGTTTGCGTTGCACGACACTAACTTTATTATAAAAATTGACCACCAGCAACGCTTCAGCGGGGCACTGCTGACTGCATCCGAGTGAAAGCTGTGCCCTTCTCATGTGCTTACGCCGTCACAAGCAGCATCAACACTCTCAAATCGCTCGGCGATTCCTCGAAGCGCATTGCCATCATCATCAAATCACAGTCTCCTTCATACTCTCTCTCTCTCTCTGTCTCTCTCTCTCGTTCTTTCTTACAAATGCAATCAGCAATACCTCTCGAACCTGGCTCACTTTACGCCTCCAGCGACACGAAGAGCTTGCCGGTCATCTCCTTGAGGTCGTGGAACGACTTCTTCACGTTCTGCTGGATCGCGTCGTTCGAGCGCTTGATGTGGCCGCTCCAGAGCTTCGCGAGCCAGTCGTCGATCTGCTGCACGCCAAACACCTGCTCCATCTCTTCGCGGTTCTCCTTGGGCAAAGTGTGGCACTTGCAGTCCGAGACCACCTGCCACTCGCCCGCGCAGCCAGCTCCTGTTGTGCCTGTTGCTGGCGAGCTCCCTGGTAGTGTAGCTGCGCGGATGCTTGTGGTCGTGGTGTCACTCACGAGCAGCCAGTTCGCGTCGATTTCTTCTTTACTTGAACTTTGGCAGCACGCCTTCGCGCACTGCGGGATAGAAGAGCTCGGCGGCGGCGAGTCGCTGCGCGCATAGTACGCCTCCCACTTCTCGGTCGAGAAGTCAAAGCACTCGGCGAACGCCTTGAGCTTGCTGTACGAGCTCCAGGGCACGGACACGCGGCCGGACATGCACATGCCCGCGATCTCGGCCGCCGACGCCTCGCCAGAGTACATGTATAAAAAGTCCGCGAGACTCACGTGCACGACAGCGACTTGCTTGAGGAACGGGTCGCCTGCGCTCAGCGTCGCCGTCAGCACTTGAATGTCTGTATAGAGTTACATACAAACGAAGTAAAAAGGATGAGCATGCAAGACACCGGAAAAGCAACGCAGGACAATACAAGACGCGCAATTATACCTTGGCGCATGTCGACGGTGCGGATGCACGCAATGTCGTGTTTGTCCGCGTTCGAAGCGCGAAACATAAACGTCACCTATACGCACACATACACACAAACAGCCAGCTAGAGCCATTAGAAATCCCACATCAAAGCCCACACATGCACATGCATTTGCATAGCATCTGATAATCAGTTGAACCAACGCACCACGCCATGGAAATCGGCCGTCGGCAGCTTGGCGAAGCGCAGGAAGTCCATGAGCTCGTCGAGCTTCGCGAGCAGCGCGTCGCAGGCGGAAGAGCTGCTGCTGCTGCTGCTGCTGCTGCTGGCTGACGCGCTGTTGCTGGGAGGCGCGCTGTCGCTCTCGGCCGCGAGCGCCATCGCCGCCTGCTCCTCTGCAGAGCACGAGTTGCCCATGTTGGCTCGGAAGTCGATGCGCTTGGGCTGGCGGTTCTCCAAATGAAACAGATTGACTGACTGAGCGTCGGAAGAAAAAGATGGAGAAAGCGGCTCTGCTTGCGCTAAAAATAGAATGAAAGCGTTTGATTGGAAGAAAGCATGAAATATGAATGTGATTGGTGGTAAATTCGAGTGTCTTGCTTTTCGTTCGAGGCAGAAGCGAGGCGGCTGGAAAAACGATTCCGCATTTTGGCATTGTTAGATTTACCTGATTTATATACCCATTATTAGGATCTAAATGTTATCTTGCCATCTATTGTAGTAAATATGGTATTAATTAAATGTACAGTTCACCTACTAAATCCCATGTTGAGGTTACATTAAACCACCCTTCCCAGCGCCTATTCTCTGGTTCAACTCGCTCTCAAACGTTTCCTTTTCAAAAACGAGCAAAACAGCGACAGGCGAGTGAGTGTAGGACCAAAGCCACTCACAGTCACAGAGTGACATCAGCAGGGACGTGGCAACGCAGGCAACATGCGCGAGCGATCCACGGCCATGGCGACCAAGAGCAGCAGCAGCAACACAAGCGGCAGTCCAAGCAGGAGATGCGCCAGTGGTCATTCCGCATCTCCATCGCGTCCAACTGGCGCAGCTGGTGGTAGCGCCGCACTCTTGCTCGTGGACGCAGAGAAAGCCGTCGCGTTTGAAGAAGCGCGTCGTAAATTCGCCATGTACGGCCGCCAGAACGCGCACGTGAGCCATCTCACCTCAAGCAGAAAGGGGACAGCAGCCAGTGCCCAGACAGGAGGTGGTGGCAGTAACAGCAATAACAACATGAAGCCCATGAGAAAGAGAGCGATGGTAGCCACAGCCACAACCGTCGATGGGGACGATGCGACGGTGCTCAAGAACTCGCTGTTGCTGCAGGAGAACGGCGAGCTCGCGCTCCATCTCGACGACCTCAACTACCGGCTCGACGGTGTCGCTGCGAATTGTGGGTCAAATGGCGACGACAAGGAGAGAATGCCGGAGCAGCTGTACGCTGGTGCGCAGAATGTGGTGGAGCTCGCGCGGCTGCTCCGGTTGGAACCAGTGCAGATGGTGATCAAACTGGCGAGTCCGAGCCAGAACCTGTACGCAAGAATACGGGACGTGATGATGCTGCTATCGGTGCGAAGGTTCTCTGGCGATGGTGTGGAGCAGCAGTCGCTTGGACTGGCGGTCGCGGTGCTGACGTTCGTTTTGACGCAGAGTCCAGAAGCAGACGAGTTCTTCACGAGTGACACGCTGGATCTAATTGTAGACTGCCTACAGACAATAGATGGCGACGGCGATAATGCAGAGACACGAGCGGCGCAACTAGCACAGTTAGCGACAGAAGAAAAAGCGCCATTGGTAGCTGTTGAAGAGCACACAGCCGATCAGCCGATGCCGCTCAAGAAAACGTGTCTAAAGCGCAAGGCGCGACCTCTGCATCGACAGCGATCGTCGTCTGTAAGCTCCGGGGACGATGCTGCGGACCAACGATCGTCTTCAACTCCAGAATACGAAAACCATCAAGAACAGTTTTTCGCGCAGATCAAGAGTTTGCTGGTGGATCAAGAGGCGTTCTGTATCAACGGACAAGTCATGATCGACCTCTCGATTGTCGACGTGCTCGCTGTAGTGCTGCACAACTTGCTCCAGATGGACAAACCCCAAGAACAGCAACTCAACCACCAGGTGTCAAGGAGTTTGTATCATCGCAGCCACCGCGATAACGCAAGCGTGACGTTCTCAACCGTTCTCGCTCGGAAGCGTCAACTCGTCGGAAATCGAGGTCTCGATGCGCTGATTCGCATTCTCACCATACGATTCCAGCACCTCAAGACCTCGTTTTTGAGCGACTTCTCCTGTTCTTCTTCGGCATCCTTCGTCCATTCTTGCTCGCTGCGGAGTGTACAAGCGATCCTGCGGGTGGTAGACCAAGCATCATTTCTGGCAGTTGAAGTGCAGCAGTATCTCTCCAACAAGCGAGGGCTCTTTGTGATCCTTCTCGAATCTATCGACCGGCTGAGTGAGCTGTGTTGGGGAACGCGACAAGCACGCATCCGGCGGGCGGGTTCAAGCGCAGCAGCGGATATGCCTCATCTTGTGGCAGAGGTGCTCCTGGTTTCCATGCGCGTGCTGATCAATCTTACGCATCACAACGAAGCCGCAGCACATCAGGTTCACAAGCTGAACGGCACGGAAGTGCTCTTTCGTGCTTTCTGCAAGCTGTGGGGATTCGTTGAAGTGTCAAAACGATCTGCGGACAACGAAGTACCCAGCGCAAATCAAGGTTCAAGCTTTTCTGTTGTGTTCGAGGAGAAGCTGCTGTTCGACGCGCTCTTGATGTGCTTAAGTGCACTGACAAACTGCATCGAGTTCAGCGAAGAGAACCGTGAGGCGTTGTCGAGTGTCGTTGTCCCGAGTGGTGGCATCGATGGTCTCCAACAGTTCAAGACGTCTGCCGTGTGCGAGTTGCTCACGCACTTCTTTCTGAGCAAGGTTCAGTCCTACCTTCGCATCATCGAAATGAGCGAAAGTCAGGGTGAGAGCAATCAGTTTGCTGGGATCGAGAATGCAGCGAGTCTGGAGTGGGTGCCTGAAGATGTCGTGCTCGGTGGCTGCACGTCGTTGCTGCTCGGATGTTTGATGGAAAACTCGACTGCGAATTCGTCAGCCATCTTGGCAATGCTGCCTGATGGCTCCCCTCGCCTGTTGCTGCGTGCACTGGGTGCGTTCGTTGCACTCCACTCGCAGATTGGGGCATTGACCCCTGAAGTTGGCGATTCGGTGCTTCAGGTGGAGCGCACGTTAAAGTCGTTCCTTTCGGAGCATGAGTCAGGCTTTGTGACTCCAGCAGAACCCGCGATGATGTCTCAGACGTTGAAAATCACAATCAGCGTCGAAAAAATCCAGTCGTCTCACGATGGGGAAGAGCTACCAAGTCAGGATACAGTCAGCCAATCCCACGCCGAGAATGGAGCATTTCTAGGAACCAAAGAGATCCACACTCCACCAGCTACTGCATTCAAGTTACAGAAGTGGAAGAAGGTATGCTCTGCAGTAGATTCCGATTCTGACAGCGGAGATGGCGATGCTGCAAAGGCTCCAGCAGAAAAGCCTGTAAAACCTGCTCGATCTCCCAACGCTCAATCTCCGAAGAGCCTGAAAGGTAGATCCCCGAATGTCCGATCGCCGAGTGTTCGCCTTCCGAAGAAAGAAAAGAAGAACGGAAAAGCAGCACTCACTCGCTCGCCTGCGGCGTCTCTACTGGTGCTGTCGGCGAGTCGATCCAGCGGGAAAGAAGCACCAAAGCAAACACAATCGTCTCCTCAGCGAATGAAGCGAGCGCGGCAACTTGTGAGCGAGCTTGCAGATAAGCTCTTGAAGGTCAGTGATGATAGTTCCTCTTTCAGCGGGTTTTCCACTGCCATGACTTCAACAGAGGACTTGAGCCAGCAGCATGACGACGATGAGTGGCACCTGGATTTCTCGAGCGACCAGAAGCTCCCGCCGAAGAACAAGACCGGGAAAGCAACTCCGCCTATCAGGATACTGTCGAGAGACTCCAGTCCAATGACTCCAGGTGCGCGCAAGCGAGCGCGGATAGGTAAACTCGCTCATCGGAGTCCGAATCGACCAAAACTGTCTCTCGCACTCACAGCCGTCGCTACCATCTCTGTATCACAGCAGCAGCGAGTCACAGTTGAAGACTCTTCGCAGGTGCTGGATGAAGCCATTAGCTCAAACAAAACGGTCTCATCCTCGTTTGAGAATGCGCTCAAGCGGAAGCGAAAAGCTGCCAAGCCGCCACCTTCAACATCCGCCACCGACGACGCGACAGCAGTATTTGATTTTTTCGATTGATTGAGAGATTACAAGATCTCAATCGCTAATACACCACATCGTCATGCGAGAGGTGGTGGTGATAATCGCTGTCTGTCTGTCTGTCTGTCTGTGAGCCATTATCACGAGCCACTCTTGTGAGCCATTGATTGGTGGGACTGAACCTCTTGCGACGTGCTAACAGATCTGAATGCATCGATGGAAAGAAAACGAGAAACTTCAGTTTTGCAAAGCGGTCGTTTCGAGCAAAGCACTGGACTTATTTTTCTCACTTCGCGCGAAACAACAACAAACGATCACTTTCGCTTTCTCCAGATCGCAGTCAAGCCCAGCAGCTCAAGCAGCAGCAGGACGACCCAGATGCGCTCGATGCACTGGCACGCGGAATGGCCGAGCGCTGACGAGAAGCACGAGCTGCAGTCGCTCAAGGCGAAGATCTGTCGGCGCTCGGTACTGGGTTCGCTCTACTTTGTGTGGGTCTGCGGCATCACGGGTGTCGCGGTCACGGGAGCGTACTCCTTGTACGCGATCACGCGCTCCGTGCTGAGCTTGAACGCGATCCCCGTGCCGCGCAGTGTGGCGTATTTCCTCACGTTCCTCGTGCTCTACGAGACGTACCACTGGCTCACGCCCGGGCTGCACCGCTGGGACGCCATGCGCCGCTTCCTGCACTACATGTTCACCAAGTACCCGTACTTTCGGCGCACTGTGTGTCTCTTTGATGAAGAGCTCGATGCAAACGCGATTAAGAACGAGGGTGAAGATGCGCCGGCCAGTCGAGAGGTCCCAAGTGACACCAGCGAGGCCGATTCTTTCTTTGTGAAGCCGGATGACAAATCGCTCTTTGCGTTCCACCCGCACGGGATCCTGTCGTGCGGCTTTGGGATGAACGGCGTCCACCACACCAAGTTCGCCAAGTCCAACACGCGCTGGCTCGTGGCGGAGAACCTCTTTTGGTTCCCGATCATGCGCGATTTACTGCACTGGATGGACTCGAGCAACGTCAAGAAGGAGACTTTTGTCGAGCTCATGAAGAAGAACCAGAACATCGGCTTCCTGCCCGGCGGGTTTGAAGACGCGACGCTCTACAAGCGGGGAACGCACCGGGTGTTCATCAAGAATCGGTTCGGCTTCATCAAGTTGGCGCTTCAGTTCGGCTACAAGGTCTACCCGGTATACACGTTTGGCGAAGAGCACACGTTTGACGCGCTCCCGTATTTCCTGCACCTGCGTCTCAAGCTCAACGCGCTCAAGCTGCCCGGCGCGATTTTCATGGGGAGTCCCTGGTGCTTCTTCATGCCTCGCAGCAACGTGGATTTGGTTACTGTCGTGGGGAAGCCGCTCGAGTTGCCGACGATCAAGCACCCGACAAAGCAGGACGTGCAAAAGTACCACGCGCTGTACGTGAGCTCGCTGCACGCGCTTTTCGAGAAGCACAAGGCAAAGTACGCGGTGGACCCCGACGCGACGCTCGAGATGTACTGAGAAGGGGGCTTGAAGATGGAGCTTCAAGGGACAAAGAGGTTTGGATATGCATACACGCCTGGCGCTATTTGATTCAATCCCACAAATTGGAAACACGAATGGCTCTTTATTAGACACACAATGTGAGCTTATGCGCTGCTCTCTGGGAGCACTTTCTGCAGCCATTCTCTGATATCCGCGAGCTCTTGCATGTTCACAGTGTGCCTCATGCCCGAGTAGACGCGGAAGTCGAGGTCCACGCCCGAGTCCTGGAGCTTCTCCACCGACGCCTGGGCTCTCGGGAAGATCACCATTGGATCTGCGTCACCGTGACAAACCAGCGCCGGGACGCTCTTGGCCTCCGGGGTCACTGCGAACGCGTGCATCTTTGGGATCGCACACGAGAGCGCGAGTACACCTGCGATCGCTTTCTTCATCTGGTATCCGGTGAAGTAGGACAGCGCGCCGCCCTGACTGAACCCTCCGAGCACAATGCGCGAGTGCGGGATGCCAGCACTCACCTGATCTCAGGGCATACAACGAGATTCGTTAGCAATAGCCCAGCAACAATACTCGTGCCAGTGGTGTGAGCGTCTACCTCGTTCTCAATGAGTCGCGTGACCAACGCGCGCGATTCCTCAATGCCTTCGTTCTCCGCGGTCTCTCGCTTGGTCATCGGAATGTCAAACTGGACAGTGTGATACAGACCAAGAGCAACAGTAAGCCTCGTATCTGTTTCCACTTGGAGCACCGTCAGCGAAAATGTTAACGTACCCACGCAGGCATCGGTCGGCCTCCATTGAACGTCACCGGCATGTCCGCAGCTGCACCAATCAAGCAGCACCAGATCCAGATCAGCACAAACAACTGTAGTACACATCGCTACATAGCGATTTGTACCTACCACTCGGGAGAATGAACTTGATGTACGGCAGTTGCTGGGAGAGCGAGGCCATGGTGTCCGTCCAGCCGTGGCCCGAGTCCCCCAGGCCGTGCAGGAACACGACCGCGGCCGTGGGCTTCTCGGGCGTGATGGTGATCGTGCCGTCCTTGTTGAGGTTCATCTTGGCGCTCATAGCTTGGATTGGTACTGAACTAAAGCGCGATTTCCAGGATGGTACTGGGCAGTGGACTGGACTGGGGCACTTGAGCTCTTGATGCGCAAATTGAAAGTGTACCGCTGGTGAAGGCGAGTGGATCAGATGCAAAGGAGACGACGAGCGAATCACTTCAACACGAGTACGTCACCAACGGTACCTTTTACGATGTGACGATGACAACGTGTCAATTGGAAGATTACGTGGGCTCTCACTGACGTAATCGCCACGAACGAAGGAGCCCATTTTCCTGGCTTGCTTTGTCCATGGGATTCTATACGAGCAGTGTCTGTTTGACCCATACTGGAGGCGTGGTTATTTGCTTTCCAATCGCCACACATGCATGCATGCATGCCGTCTATCACCAGAATGCAATCATCCTGGGCTTGACGAGGCACTTATGGGCTGTTTGTCTCTGGGAGCACTTTCTGAAGCCAAACCCTGACGTCCTCGAGCTCCTCCGCGGTCACAGTGTGCTCCATGCCAGGGTAGACACGAAAGTCGAGCTCGACACCAGCCTCTTGCAGCGTCTTCACGGCTGATTGGGCTCGCGAGAAGACTACCGTTGGGTCCGCGTCGCCGTGGCAGATGAGTGCTGGCACACTCTTGGCCTCAGAGGTGACTGCGAATGCGTGTGGCTTCGGGATGGTTGAGGAGAGCGCGAGAAAGCCCCCGAGTGGCGCGCTCGTCATCTGGTACGCGGTGAAGTAGGACAACGCGCCGCCCTGGTTGAATCCGCCGAGGACAACGCGCGAGTGCGGGATGCCAGCGCTCACCTGATCAGCAACAGAAAGCGCGCGAAAGAGAAGTAATACCGAGATTCATTAGCAACCGAGCGTAGAGCATATTGTGGGAGAGCGATGATGTGGGGTGCTGTATGTACCTCGTTGTCAATGAGCGCTGTGGCGAGGTTGCGCGCTTCGTCGATGCCTTCAGCGGTCGGAATGTCAAACTACAGAATGCGAAACACATTCCCACAAGTTAGTTCCCCAAACGCACAGCAATCAGCGAAATGTATCAGGATCCTGTCAGGCGCACACACATCACACACATGCACACAAGCGTACCCAGGCAGGCATCGACTTGCCGTCGTGGAGCGTCACCGGCCTGCTCGTTGCTGCAGCACGGATCCGTACCAGAGACACAACACACAAACAGAAATCAGCGATTCAAAAGTTGCCTTGCATCATGTACATCGCGATTGAGGCACCTACCGCTCGGGAGAACGAACTTGACGTGCGGCAGTTGCTTGGAGAGCGCGGCCATCCTGTCGGTCCAAATCTGGCTCGATTCTCCCAGACCATGCAGGAAGATGACCGCGGCGGTGGGCTTCTCGGGTGTGATGGTGATCGTGCCGCTCTCGCTGGTGTTCACACTGGCGCTCATGGTGTTGCTCTCTTAAGCGACTGGAGTCTTCTTCTTCTTGTTCGTCTCTGTGTGTGCCCTCGACGCGCAATTCCAAAGTGAGAGAGCAGAGTGAAGCATTTCGCCAGCCCGATGCAGCAAAAGGGGCAACGAGCCCCGTTGCAAATCTTGAGGGATTCCATGGAGGTCTGAGAACGCGTGATGACAGACAGACACGTGGCGATCGTGGCGATCGGTGGAATGCTCATCTGATAAACTTATCCATACAGTACTTACAATCAGCATGCACCATACAGATCACTGACTTTCCTCGTTGCCCCGGAAGCCTGGAGCGCCAGCTGTTAGACTGGTTATTGACTTGAACATTGGAAGATTTTGCTCTGTGAAGCTCACAGGATTGAAGCGAATGGTTGGCAGGGGAGGCACACACCAACACTCACAGTCAAGACCTTTACAAATGTACCATCACTCTGCGGCACCGCGACAAAAAATACCCTTCTTCCAAGTCCAGATAGTGCAAGTAGCGACGATGAAGCGCGCTGCGGTACACGCTATGGTCGTCTCGCTGTTGGAGGCGCTAGCCACGAGTATCCACATCAAACTGGACCCGAGCACGATCCCTGTACCAGTGCGACCGATCGCTCTCCTACAGTCGAATTATTCGTACTCGACGAGCGGCGCAGAGTCTCATCAAACCCAGGTGACCAGCTGCGTCGCAGTTGCGATCAGCTACGGCTACCTGCTCGCGCAAGCGCACTGCGTGGCCCAGCTGGACCCGCAGGCGCTCGAGTTCGCCGAGTTCGGATTGCTCCCGTTCGACTCCAGTGATGGCACCCGCGTAGGTGTGGAGCGCCTGAGCGCGCCGATCCTGGCGAGCACATATCGCCCAGAGTTCGCGGCAAAGAACAGCAACAACGTATCAAACAGCAGCTTTATCGATAAAGATGAGTTCACCGAAAGCGACTTTGTCGTCATCCAAGTGGATTCCTGGCCAGCAAAGATCAGCCCGGCGGTTCTCGTCGACAATACGGTGGAACGGCTCCGGACCGGCTTTGGGTCTCCAAACTTCGGCGTGCTGCAGGTGGACCCAGACTCGCTCAAGCTCACGTGGCTGGTCGGCGATGTGACGATGGTGGAGAGTACACTCTGTGGCTTCGAACCCAATTCGGCCCAAGCTCAGGACTACGCCTGCGTGCTTTCGCCTCGCCAGTGGACAGCAGACCAAGGCGCGTCAACTGACGGTAACGTGGGCAAGCAGAGACCCTGGAGCCTTTTCTTCCATGCGCACGGATCAGGGTCGGGGCTCATGTACTTTTTCGGATTCGCGAGCGGCGGTGCAAGAGCGACAAGCCCCCAGCGATTCCTGTGGCCAGCGAGCGCAGTTGACTTCCTCGGTGACCCCGCTGCTCCCTACACTTCGTGGTCTTTTGATATCTTAGAGAGCATCGTCATCCCCGGATTCGTCGTCGGCTGGCTCCTGCCGCACTTGAGCTTCATCGCTGGGCTACGATTCGAGCAGGAAGGCGCAAACTAGGTACCGCGGCGGCAGTCTCATCGGCGTGACGTACGTGCTCACAGCAGCGCACTGTGTAGAAGGCGACAACCTACCATCGTTTGTATCCGTTGGCTCGCTACAGACGAGAGGCACAGAAGAAGGCGA
>JAADVK010001030.1:0-12635 GCA_023334975.1 Globisporangium sylvaticum | reverse complement strand
TGCTGGACTTTGCTCTTCTCGGCGAATTCTCGCCCAAGGTGCTCTGCGGCGGCCACGCGTTCGGTCTCCTTGGCTGCTGCCGCCGTACACTCGCTCCGTAGTTCTACGCTTCTTCCCGCACGTGTCTTCCATGCTAAAGACAGTTTCAACTCTGGTTGAAGTCCCACCAAATGACAAATAGCGTGCGACTCCTCCAGAGATCTCATCATTGGACTGCTGTGGGTTACTCTGTATTGCACCTGCAGTGAACAAATATGGAATTGTTGGATCTGTATCTACACACACCACTACCACTCTTTATAAGAGTGATCGCCCTAGAGAAGCGATCACAGGACTTGTGGCCACTTATCAGTGGATGTCGCACGCGAATGCATCTTACGGCGCCAATTCTGGGTCCCCGGCATCTGTACATGGCTCATTATGTTCGCCTTGTCCTGATCTACATTTATTATCAACGCTGAAGTCAATCGGCAAATGCCGGAATTTTCAAGTTCGTAAAATACCCCCAACATCGCCTTTTTCCTCCACTTCTTACAGAGATTCCGTGTTAAGAGAACACCCTGGAAAACCCACATAATTAAGAACAACGCCTTTCCCCCTACCAACAGTGCGTGTGGAATTATTGTTCTGTTTGTTTGTACAATGGGATCGGTAGCGAAAATACAATAAAGTACTCAAAATCCGAGACTGGATGCGAGATGACAATTTGAGCGAATGAGTTGTGGTTTGATTGGCTTGTGAGGTCTCTCAGCGAGTGCGATAGCGACGTCTCACACTGTGAGATGTCACCGCCACCATTCTGGAGAAGTCTTGTACAGTACGTGGACACCTAAAATTAAACAGTGATTCGAGGATACGAGCGGTTGCGAGGATACGTGTGATGTTGGCTGTTACATAACCTGTTCAATATATGTGAGCATTTTATGTGTGAGAGCACTTGTGAGCTGCTGGCAAAACCTAGAACTTTCAAAGAAACAGCTCTTGATCGTTCCAAATTACTCCATTCTCAAAGTCTGCCTCAAAAGTGCAGACTTTCTGCCTCTTCCCACCTGCAACAGCTGTGATGATGGTGATGGCGCTCAAACTGGAATCAGCTCGCAGTCCCAGAGTCGCAGCGTCGAAAAGCTCAGCGGAAGCATCAGCAAGAAGCAAGCACTTCAAGCGCGCGCGCTCTCCACCTCTCTCTCTCCTACTACACTGTCGTGTATCTGCTGCGATGACGCTGCCGGCCCCCTGGCTCGCGTACAAGTCGCCGGAAGGCAAGGTACTTGCGGACCTTTTTGCTTCTCTTGCTGCCTGTGCGCGTCTGTTTGGTAAACGCTTTTGCTTTTGCATTTGCATCCGCAATGTTGACGCGCTCTTGATTGTGTGTGCGCTCGTGTGTATGTCATATTTTCTATCAGGAATACTACTACAACCCGCAGACCAAAGTGACGACATGGGACCGCCCGTCGTCTTCCTCTGGTGGTGCGACCAAGACGCCCCCAAAGCACAGCAGCCACGGCAGCAGTAGCAGTGGTAGCGCCGCGCGATCCAGCGCACCTGCAGCAGCAGTAGCGTCGTCGGCGCCGCCTGCTGCCGCGGGGCGAGGTGGGCTGCTCGCGCAGATCCAAAAGGGTGCCAGACTCAAGAAGGTCACGACGCGCGAGTCCTCTCCGCTCGCCGCTGTCACGTAAGTGATCGTTTGTGTTGACTATGTCTTGTGGGGTTGAACTACGCAGTCGCGAAGTTGCTGGAGGAGTTTTACTGAGATGAGTGACCCTGTCGGCTTTTGTTGTATGAATGATTGTAGCGGTGGTGGCGGAGGCGCAAGCAGTGGTGGCGATACTGGTAGCAGCGGTGGTGGTGGCATGAGCGCGATGATGATGGCGATCAAATCGGGCGGCAACCTGAAGCGAACGCCAAGCACTCCGATCCGGTATGCCGTTTCCCTCACCCTATCTGACCAGGATTCTGCATGAGCGCTCAACTCACTCATTATTGCGTCAAATGGTGTATTGTGCTCACAGTACTGGCTCTGCTGGATCCGCTCCAGCTCCTGCTGTTGCGTCATCACCTGCAGGCGGCAGCGGCGGCTTTGCGGAGATCATGCGCAAGAATCGCGAAGCTGCGGCGCGGAAGGGCGGTCAGACTGGTGGCGCATCGAGCAGCAGCGGCTTCAGCAGCAGCAATGGTCACGGCTCGAGCAATGGCGCATCGGGCGGCTCCTTCCGCCGTCCAAGCGGCGGGGCTGCACCAACTTCAGCCCCAGCGACTTCCTACTCGGCGCCGACCACGCCGCGAACCGCGTTCGGCGGTGAAAACGGCTCGGGCTCGTCGAATTCGGCCGCGCTGGAAGAGCGTCTGAGCTCCATCGAGGCGAAACTGGACAAGATCATGGCCCACCTCGGCATCAGCTAAGCCAGAGAGCTAGCTACCAATAGCTGCCGTCGTTTGCGTGTGCCCAGTGCGTACAAACACAATCACACACACACACAGTGTTTTTTTTTGCATACGGTAGATCGTCTAACCCATTCTCGTTGTGAATACTCACTCTTCACACAGCCTCAAAACTCTCTCTATTTGGTTTACAGACCGCTGGCTCCAGATCTACAGTGTCTCGCTACGTTCAGTCAGTAAGTTGGCTCTCTTACGCGAACTTCATGGCCATCTCGCCGAGCGTCATGCTCTTCTTCTTCTGCTTCTTCTTGCCGCCGCCGTTGCCTCCTCCTCCTACCTGCGTCACCACCGGTCGGTTCTGCGCGATCTGCTGCACCTGGTCGTCCCACGTCGCGCGCGTCACGGCCTGGACGCCCACGGGTCTTCCGGCCGAGGGCAGTCCCGGGAAGTCGCTCTTGTTCGTCACCTTGAAGTTTGGTCCTTGGGTACCCGAGCCTCCTGCGCCTCCCTGGTTCAGTGACGTGCTGGCGTACGACGCGCCGTTGCTGCTGCTGCTGCTAACCGCGAGGCTCGCGAACGAATCGATCGGCGCGGTCTGGATCTTCGTGGTCGTCGGCGTCAGACTCGAAGACGCGCCTGGAGCAGCAGAAGCAGCGGACACGGGAGCCTCCCACGTCTGCGACGAGCGCCACGTGGTCTTTGGCGGGTCGTCGCGGCCGAGAATCTCGCGCGTGTTGGTGTTGTGCACGATCACCGAGGGGCCGCGGCGTCCATTGCCTCGGGTACTAGGCGACGCGCCAGTCTCACGAAGCGCGTTCGCCCATCCAGCGGCAGCTGGCTGTGGCAATTGCTGTGGACGACGAGCCTTGCCGTTGCCATTGGTGCTGTTAATCGGTGCAGCACCGACCGGTTGCTTCTGTTGTGCGCCGCCGTTGTTCTTCTTCTTGGACTGGGTTTCCTTAAAGCCCTGCGCGGCGTTCTGGCGCTTGCTCACCTGCTTGTGGTGCGCAAAGAACTTGTCGACCTGCTCTTTGTCCGGGAACAAGCGCATGAGGCGCAAGAAGAGCTTCTCAAAGTCCTCCTGCGAGAAAAGGTCCTTCATCTTGGCGTAGAAAGTCGGGATGTCGGCCTCCGCGAGTCGGAACGCCTTGCAGTCTTCGCGGAACACTTCGTACTTGGCGTCGCTGCCGAGCACCTGGCGCAGCTTGAGCACAATCGCGCTCTTCGAGTGCTCCGGTCCCGACACGTCCTCTTCTTCCTCGTCGTCGTCGTCTTCCGATGGCGCAGCAGCCTTGTCTTCCAGTTCGTCGCCCGCAGCAGCAGCGGCAGCTCTCGCAATGCCGCCATTTCCATTACCACCACCACCCGACTTCTTCCCCTTCTTGCCCTTGTTCTTGGACGGCTTGACGAATCGCAGCAACGGGTTGTTCGCACCGAGTGCAGCGGCAGCGCTCGCCAGTTCAGGGTACTCCCAGGAATCGCCGCCGTTCATGTGCGCCATCATCGCTGGCGTCGGCGGCGGCGCGAGCGCATTGCGGAACGACGACGTGCCACCACCAGAACGCGCGCCGCTACTTCCACCGCCTAATTCGGGAAAATCTTCCATGCGAGGCCGCGTCGTCGACTGGCTCTCCCAGAAAATCGAGGAGCCGCCACTGCTGCCGCCGCCACTGCTGCCGCCGCCACTTGCCAGCGACGGGAAGTCCGCGACGTTGATCGTGTTGCGCTCGTTCATGTGCGGCTGCTGGCGCTGGAACTGCTCGTAGTCCTCGAAGCCGTCGTTGTTCGTGGTGTCGTCGTGGTTGGCGCGGCGGATCGTGAAGTGCACGTCGATCTTGCGACTCGTCTTGATGTGCGGGTGCTCCTTGGTCAAGTGCGCCTGGAAGTCCAGATGCGACTTGAACACGACAAACTTCTTCATCAGACAAATCGGCTCTTCGCAGAGAAAGTGGTCGGCGCGGAAGTGGTTCTCCAGGTCCGGGTAGTTCTTGTAGTAGCGGTTCTGGATGTTCATCGAGTGCAGGCAGATGTCGCACTCAAAGTGGTTCTTGTGCAAGTGGTCGTACAGCTCCGCCGTCGAGTAGTGGCGCGAGAAGCAGAAATCGCAGCGCGGGTGGCCCGTGAAGCCCTCTTTCGGCGTGCCCTTGGCGTTGTGGCGCTTCAGCTGGTCCTTCGTGAACGTGTCCTGCTCCTGCAAAAACACCTTCTTGTGCTCCAGACAGATCGCGCAGTACTGCAGCTGGTGCACGTCGAGCAAGTGGGTCTTGAGCGCCGCGAGCGTCGCAAAGTTCTTGCCGCACTTCTTGCACACCGGGTCGCGCAGCTTGTGCAGGTTGGGGAAGTCGCGCTTGAGGAAGAACATGCCCGAGGCCTCGTCGAACTCGTGCGTCGGGCCGATGTTGTCGCCCCAGTCCTGGAACGAGTGGAAGCTCTCGCCGTCGTGCTCGATGCAGATCACGCGCGGCAGGTCGGCCTTGCAGATCGCGCAGCTCGACGAGCCGAGCAGCTGGCGCATGCGCAGCGAGCAGACGCTGCAGCAGCCCGTGTGGCCGCACACGCCCACGGTGTCGAAGCGCTTGACGTTGTCGATCTCGTGGCAGCAGAGGATGCACGTCGTCATGGATTGCTTGCGGCTCGAGACGCTCATACTGGCTTGCGGTGCGGATGTGCTGTGCTGTGCGGACTGTGAGTCTTGGTGGTGAATGCCGTTGTGATAGTGATGATGACGGTGATGGCGGTGAGGAGGGTGTTGCAAAATGAGGGTGCTGATCGGGTGCTGGACTTTTTTAAAAACCCACCCTTATGTTGCAACACCGTTGAGAACCTGCTTTGAAAGCGATCCGCTCCCTCTTCAAATCGATCCGCGAGGTTCAGGGTCGTTTTGAAGGGGGGAAACTGCGCGAGTGATGGTACGCTTGGAGCCAAAATGTGAGTGGTGGTCAGGGTTGAAATGGAGCTCCTCGCAAATGGCTACATTTTGCAGATGAACATGACGCGTTGGGAGGTCCTATTAAGCAGCTTAGCGACGGAACACTGTGCGCCACAATACATTTCTACTGGTACAATATGCTGTGACAGGGGCGGGCGGTGATAGCTACTAGTGAGTAGGTGACTGGAAACGAGCTTACGAACGGAGTTTGAGGAACATGCGCTTGAGAACTCGCGCCTGAGGGTCAGTGGCATAGAGGAGAGGTAGTACATCCGTTAGAAGTACACCGTACCAGAACAACAAAGCCACTTGCAATAAAACAGGTTGCTGTTCATCGCACCTCGTAGCTGATCGTGTGGTTGATCTCCGCAGCGTTGTTGTTCTGCGGATCTGGCGCGGCGGTCGTGTAGATGTCCTTGCCGTGCTGGTCCGCGCAGTCGCGGAACTCCAGGATGTCGTCCATGGTCGAGTCGCGCATCGTCGTCATGTGCTTCGCGAGCGTGACCGAGAGCCCCAAGAAGCAGCGCTTGGCGTAGTACCACGTGTCCGGGCCGAGCTTCCGGTGGTACGGCTCCATGCTCTTCATGACACGGCAAATGCCGAAACCGTAGTTGTTCTAATCAAAAAATCACAAACAAACAAGGTCAAGCATGTTTGTGAGCTCATGAAACCAACAGCGTCCACCGCAACACCACTCTGACGTTACCTTGGAGCAGTAGAGCGTGCCGATCACGAGGTTCACGATGCACAAGTGGAAGAGCCGCTTGTCTGGATCGCGACTCGACTCTTCCTCCTCCTCGCGCTCGATCGAGCGCAGCAGCTCCTCTGCTTCCTCGTTGTCCGTGTTCATCACGTAGCACACACAGAGGTTCGCTAGGATGATCGCCTGCACGTCCAGCAAGTTGTCTTGGTGCTTCTTCCCAAACGGCTCGTAGTACTGGATCGCCTGCTCGTACTTGTTGCCCTGCAGGAAGAACACGTGCGCGACGTTGAGCTTCCAGGCTTCGTGGTCGGAGCAGAACTCGGCGGTCTGGCGGAAGATCTCCTCCACTTGTGTGTAGTTGCCGCGCTCCCAGTAGATGTTGGCCTGCGCCATGAGCACGGGCATAAAGTCCTCGAGCGCGTCGCCGTACGCCTTGAGCGAGTTCTTGATCTCCTCGTTCGACTGCGCAATGCGCGCGTCCTGGATCTTCTTGGTCAGCTTGCGCAGCCCCTCGACGTGCTTGGCCGCGAGCTCGTCGTACTTGCGGTACGCGTCCTCCGGTGACGTCTGCAGCGTCACGGTCGCGTCCATGAAGTCGTAAAAGTCCTTCGTGAGCAGCTGGAACGTCAGGTGCGCGTTCTCCGCGAGCACGTCGGCCATGAGGTCGTGGAAGCCGTGCTTCGTGTACAGGATGAGCAGGTTCGAGAACGTCTCGACCGGGAACGGCGGGTTCTGCAGCAAAAAGTTGAGCTTCATGAAGCCGCCGTTCGGGTCCACGTCCATGTTCATGAGTCCAAAGTTGTGCAGCGAGACCGATCGAGCTCCTCTTCCTGGCGAGGCGGCATGTCGAGCAGCGCGTCGCGGGCTCCCTTGTAGTTCTTCATCTCGTACTCGATCGCAGCCTTAAGATTAAACGCCTCGACGAGCGCCGTCTCGCGGAGCACGGTCGAGTCGCGCACGCTCTTGACGTCCGTGTTGATCTCGCTCTTGCTGTCGACACTCAGCTCCGGGTGGTCGCGCACACCTTTCTCGATGATCTCGGCGATCTGGCGCATCGCGTTGCCGTACTGCTTCATCTTGAAGTAGCAGAGCGCGATGTTGTAGCTCAGGTCCGGCTGCACCCGAGGATGTTGAGCGCGTCGCTGAACTTCTTGCGCGCGCTCTCAAAGTTGCCCTCCTTGTACTCGATCGCGCCGTCGAAGACGATCGTCGTCGGGTCGTCCGGCATGCACTGCTCGAGGATCGAGCGCGTCGCCTTGATGTCGTTCTGCTCGTAGTAGGACGCGGCGCGCAGCAGGTGCACGCGCTGCGCGCACTGGTCGCTCTCGAGCTGGCTTGCCTTGCGCGACGCAGAGTCGTACTGGCCGGCCTTGTAGAGCGACTGCGCGAGGTACAGATGGTACTCGTCCACGTCCAGGTAGTTCTTGCAGAGCTGCTCGTACATGGACACCGCCATGTTGAAGTTCTGCATGTGGTAGTAGCAGTAGCCGAGCAGCGAGAGCGCGGCGCGGCTGCGCGCGTGGTTCTCCAGCTCGATCTGCAGGATGCGCACGGCCTCCTCGTACTTCTGGTCGCGGATGAAGCCGTAGATCGTCGACGTGTAGCTGCTGCCGCCGCCCTCCTGCGCCTGGAACATGGTTGGCCTGTTGGTCTGTCGAATCGACTCAGTGGCTCACTAGCAAGGCGGATGGATGCCTACCACTTAAAGCGAAGGAGATCTCGTTGTGCTACAATGTGGAAATGAGGAGGATAACAAATGAAACCTCAGGATGGGTGTGCCGGTCGCGACCTTTCGCCCCCTAGGCGGTGTCTATTCGTTCTGGTTGAAGCGGCGTGTTGGGCGAGCTTGGCCATCACTGATACATTATGATTCACACACCCAGACAGTCAAGTGGATTGGAATCGAGTGATGGCGTGTTGGGCACGGTCGTCGAGAATGACATGCAATGCAACTGCTGTCATCGTCAGTGGAGCTGCGAATGCTGAAGTGGGTCGGTCTCTTGCACAAGTCGCCAATTGGCATTCGTGGTAAACATGCGACATGCGCCGCTTTCTGGCACCAAGGCAGCGTGAAACCTTCAGCTTTCAAACAAGTGGCGTTCTCCTCAGGTCATCTACCAGACAAAGACAGAGGGAGAGAAGGAGAACACGCCCACACACACGCACGAACAGAGAATGCGAGAAGCTGCTGCGACATGAACCCAAGATCTAAACCTGCGCGCATGGAAGAATACGCTGGCTGTGTTGGACAGCACGCGACACGCTCTACTATGGGAGCTATAATAGCTTATAAGCTTGGGCTTTCTTATTGTCCAGCCCTTCCTTCGCACTGTCGATGCTTGGCCTAATGCAGCAAGACATGAAGCTCACTGGGAGCGCAAACACACGCTCGGCTCGGCCTCGACTGGCCCACTCCCAACTGCACTTTGCGTTTGCTCTTCCAGCCTCACTCTGTCATTCGCCTCCGCACACATACACAGCACAGGTTAAACCCTCATGGCGTCGATACAGCACGCGCCGGAAGGTGCGAGCACTCACCAGGAATGCAACCAAGCACCGCCGATCATGAGCGTCCTCATCTACGTGATCGGCACTCGCGGCGACGTGCAGCCGTTCCTCGCGATCGCCAAGCGGCTACAGCAGGACGGCCACCGCGTGCGGCTCGCGACCCACGCCGCGTTCCGCGAGTTCATCGTCGAGCACGGCGTCGAGTTCTACCCGTTGGGCGGAGACCCAAAGCAGCTCTCGGAGTACATGGTGAAGACCGGCGGGCAGATCATCCCAACCAACCCCAAGGTCTTGGTCCAGGAGGTGCCGCGCAACATCAAGATGGTGGGCGAGATCTGCGATTCGACGTGGCCCGCAGCGACGGCGCCAGACCCCGAAGGTGGCGGCGGACCTGGACTTCCAGGTGCTCCATTCCGAGCCAATGCGATCATCTCGAACCCTGTCGTGTACGGCCACGTGCACGTCGCTGAGAAGCTCCGGGTGCCGCTGCACATCATGTTCCCGCAGCTCTGGGCTCCGACTGCGGCGTTCGCGCACCCGCTGTCCAGCTCGTCCTACAAGACGATCACCAAACCTTCCAAGCGCAACTTGTGGTCCTACAAGATGGTCAACTTCCTGCTCTGGCTCGGCTCCAACACGACGATCAACAGGTTTCGCACGAACGTGCTGGGGCTGCGCAAGATCCGCATTGGCGACCGCGGCCGCGCCATCACGATGGACCTCAAGATCCCGCACACGCACATGTGGAGCCCGTCGCTGGTGCCAAAGCCCGCGGACTGGGTCGACGACGACAAGTACGACGTGGTCGGCACCGCGACGCTGAAGCTCTCGGACGCCGCCACGGAGTACACGCCGTCGCCAGAGCTGGCGGCGTTCCTGGAGAGTTGTGGTAGCAGTGGCGGTCCAATCTTTATCGGATTTGGATCCATGGTGCTCAAGCACCCACGGAAGACGACGCTGATGATCATCGAGGCCGCCAAGCGCGCGAACGCCCGCGTGCTGATCCAGTCCAACATGAGCGACATGGACGACGACGCCGACCTGGAGACCCCGGACTCGGTCTTCTTTCTGGGTCATTGTCCGCACGAGTGGCTCTTGCCGAGGATGTCTGCCGTGGTGCACCACGGTGGCGCTGGCACCACGGCCGCGGGGCTCCGGGCGGGCAAGCCGACGTTCATCGTGCCGTTCTTTGGCGACCAGTTCTTCTGGGGCCGAGCGGTGGCGACTGCGGGTGTCGGGCTCGAGCCGTGCCCGATTGCCGACCTGACTGTCGACAAGCTGACGGTCGCATTCGAAGCGCTCCAGAGCCCCGAGCTCTGTGCAAAGGCGCGCGAGATGGCCATCAAGATGCAGAGCGAAGACGGCGCAGACGGCGCGGTCCGGAGCTTCTACCGTAAGCTGCCGCTCGCAGAGATGCGCTGCGAGTCGGATGCTCATGCAGCGCAATGCGACAGAGTGGCGACCAAGTGGAGTGTGCGCGACCAGCGAAGGCTCTGCGACCAGTGCGCAGTAAATATCTCGAATGGGTCATCCGGAACCCCAACTGACACAGTCTCGTTCACATCGTCCGCATCCGCATCATCGCCGTCACTATCTTCTTCTTGTCAACTTGCCAAAGACCGCAATAACATCGTCGACTACTTCGTCGTGGACTACAGCACGCGCGGTCCAGACTCGGCGCTCAGAGGCGCAGTCGCCGGCACAGGCGCCTTTATCCACGAGCTGGGCAGCGGCGTCAAGGACTTTGTGGTCCGGCCCGTGCGCGGGTATCGGCAACGAGGCGCAAAGGGGGCGGCGATCGGGTTCGCAAAGGCGTGTGGTGGGGTGGTTGTGCGTCCTGTGCATGGGGCCGTGCTGTTTGCAGACCACATCGCCACAGGCCACTACAACCACCACCGCAATGAGAGCGGAGAGACCGAGACGAAGAAGAAGGAGACGGTGCTGTTCGTGGAGAAGAACCGCACGCTCACGGCGATCGAGAAGTTCTGCTGCGTCGCATAGGAAAGGCGTTTGTTTGTAGTATGAATGCAGCACCGATAAATACCAAGATGACACGAATCAAGTGATTGGACACTAAGCAGCGCGTAAATGCGCAATGACCTCTATCGAACGGACACGCGTGTCACCCACACAAAATATCCAGAGTGAGGCCGTTGACTGGCATCATCACCACCAAGGTCGATTCAGCAAGCGGATCGTTTCGCTATTTTTGGCTCGCATTCGAACCCAAATCCGTAATCACACCGCTCGTTTACAGGAGTAATCCTCCCAGCTGCGGGCAGTTGGACACTATCAATACCAACTGCCAAGCTGACTGGATGCAGAGAGAGAGATACACACAGCAAACGCGCAATATTATATATTAACGCATGCGAGTGTGCGTGAATATGCATGAGCACCTTCGTGTGTGTGTGTGTGTCTTGCCTGCGAATGTGTCCATGAGCTCCAAGCCATTTTCCTGTGTGTCATCCTGCAGTTGTGGTAAAAATCAGCTGCTCAGGACTTCAAGTTCGATGGGGGCCACATTGCGCACTTCTCGCACTCATCAACCATTTTGCACGGGTTTATCTACTTTCGCAGGTTCTTTGTCAAGTCTATCCAATACTCACTCCTCCTGATCTATTTATAGACTGTCCGATATATACGGTTTCGCAGGTTTCCGAGTCTCCGCCACGCACTTTTTGGGAGTTGCCCTTCCTCTTTTTCCCTCGTCATGGATGCACATCCCACAGAGAAACTCGAAAAGAGAGAGGAAACCAGGCGCTCCGTTCATTTGCCGCATTCATTTCCGCATTCTCTCGGTGGCGCACAGGCGGCAAGAAGAAGACCAAGAAGGAGAACACCAAGCAAGCAGGATGGGCGACAACGAGCAGCGCGACAGCGAAGCCAGCACCAGCAAGGTGAGCATGCACGCGTGTCATCCCTCCCTTTCCGCCATGCATGCGTCGACCACGCTGTGTGTCTTTGTGTACTTACTGTAGTATGTGCATGTCCGTATGTGAATGAACGAACGAGCAGGCCAAGTTTGCGCGCGCGGTCAACTCGGTCGTGGATGGGGGCCGCAAGGCGCGCGACAACCTCGAGACGTTCGCGGACGTCGTGCAGGCGGTCGCGGCGTTCGACAAGAATGGTCGCATCAAGCTCCAGTTCGACGCCGATGACGACCAGTACGACATCGAGGCGATGCAGCGCGAGACCGAGGCGCGCCAGCAGTACGCCGACAAGATCCTGCACCCGTCTGACAGCGAGCGCATTGTGCACGACGTGCCGAAGATGAACGTCTGCATCATGATCGTCGGCACGCAAGGAGACGTGCAGCCGTTCGTTGGGATCGCGAAGCGCTTACAGGAAGACGGACACCGCGTGCGCCTTGCGACCCACAAAGTGTATCGGGAGTTTGTCATGAAGCATGGCGTCGAGTTCTACCCGCTGGGCGGCGACCCGAAAGAGCTCGCGGCGTACATGGTGAAGACTGGCGGTCACTTGATCCCGCTCAAGCTCGAAACGATCCAGAAAGACGTGCCGCGCAACATGCAGATGATTGACGAGATCCTGAACTCGACCTGGCCGGCAGTGTCGGAGGCTGACCCGGACGCTGGCGGCCCAGGAGTGCCAGGAGAGCCGTTTATTGCTCACGCGATCATCTCGAACCCAGTGACGTACGGCCACATCCACGTCGCTGAGCGCCTCGGGGTGCCGCTACATATCATGTTCCCGCAGCCGTGGGTGCCGACTGTGGCGTTCCCGCACCCATTGTCCAACTTGGCGTACAACAACAAGCCGTCCAAGACGAACTACTTGTCGTACAAGATGGTGGACCTGCTCATGTGGCAAGGAACGGAGGGCATCGTGAACGAGTTCCGTACACAAGTGCTGGGTCTGCGCAAGATCCGCAAGGGCGATGGCGGTCGCGACATGCTCCTTGATCTGTCCATTCCGCACGCGTTCATGTGGAGCTCTGCGCTTGTCCCGAAGCCTGCGGACTGGGGCAAGATCTATGACGTGATCGGTACCGTGACGCTGAAAGCCGCAGGCTCCAACTACACGCCAACGCCCGAGCTGGAAGCGTTCCTGGGCAACGACGGCGGTCCGATCTTCGTGGGCTTCGGCTCGATG
>JAADVK010001029.1:0-12641 GCA_023334975.1 Globisporangium sylvaticum | reverse complement strand
TTGCCAAGCTCACTTCTCATTTGTCCGACACACGCCACAGTCTCTGGTCCCCACTCGTAGCGTTGAGCGTCTTGGTCTAGCCGGTGATGTCACGCAGGTGTTGAGGAGATAGCATGCGACACAGCTATCCAGGCAAGCGCTGCGAGAACCCTCGCGATATCACACGCAACGGCGAGCTGCACAGGTTCTGCAAGCACCACCAACGAAGAGCGAACAGGAACCTGCAAATTCTGCAACAGCGACAACGCATACAGCGCAAGTCTTCGTCTCACATGCGGTGCGAGGAGAACCAGCAATGCCAGCAGCAGCTGTCAGGAGGGATGACTGCTTCTAGCCACCAACCTTACGCGTCCGAGTTCTCCGTGAACCTCGACGACGAAGACCTGCGATCGATGCTGGTGGACGAAATTTGCGACCAGTTCCAGGACGGTGATGGCAAAATTCGTACATCCATACCTGCTTATGTAGAGTCTTCAACTGAAGTGAATGTAGTTGATATGTATGTTGAATAGTGTCTCTACAAACCAGTTGTTCACCAAAATACTTCATTATTGCGAAATATTTTAGAGCTAGTGCCAGATACGTATATTGAGATCTACTCCGAGCGTTTAGTTGGCTTCGTAGATAGCCAGGGGCTCAACCGCCAAAGATGGAGACTGGAGATACTTTGACCACGCCCAAGCATATCACGTATTGGCAAATTGGTCATTGTATTATGCTAGTGTTGCTTTATGAAGAACCCTAAACGAAGGGAGGGTGTTATCTACTGGTGCAAGTTCGTGACGATAGCATCGTTGTCATCGAAAAGTAAGGTTTGCTCAATGTCAGCGATTAGAAACTCGTGCTGAGACCATCGTCGCCGTCAAAGAGGAGAGCTTGCAGAACGCGCAGGTCCTCTTCATCGAAGTCGTAGGCTGGCAGCAGACTCGGCGGTTCATACTGCTGTGATACCTCCGCAAAGAGCTCCCTCCATTCGTGTGCGGAAATGAAGACGTGCGGTTGAACTGTTGACCGGAGTCTCTTCTTCAGTTCGAGTCTCCTCTGGTTCTGGTTCGCTCTCGCGCGATGGAACTCACAGAGTCGGTGGAGTTGCCCACTACGCTTCGCGACCCGACGGTTACCGCAGGGCTTGCTCGGGTAGCAGCACCTCTGGTCAGGGTGGCTACTGTTTCGCCCTCCCATAGTATCGTTGCGATACTGCACAAGGCTACTTGGACTATCGTTTTGCTCAAATGAAAGATCCATGCTGGTTTGTGTTTTGATGCGAACCTCAGATAGCAAAATGGAAAGTGAGGTCCTCATCGCGTTTCGTTCGCTGAAATGTACCTATCGTGTCCAGTTCTCTACAGAGCTGGTTGTTGGTGGTTGCGGGCATTATGATGGCGACATTGGTTTTGAGCTCCAGGGTCACAAACACTTTATACCTGAACGGCGCACAATTCAACGTGAGCAGACTGTGCGCGATGTCTTGGGTATCCAGGTACTCTTTACATAGGGATCCTGAAAATGAAAATTTGCTTCTGAACAATATTTTCTCAACAGAGTATGAAATGGCGTATGTGGGTATATATCCTCAGAGAGCTCAATGGGTGCAGTCGTCAGCATGGCAGGCTTGTGCTTGACGAGCATACAATGATTTTACTGGACAGGGTATATGCGACCATTTTGCTACAATAGTTAGGAAACATTTTTTGGGTTAATTATTGCTGGCCTTTTTGAAGCTATTTGAAGAGTGGTGGTCAGTTACTGATTGAGAACTTTTGTTATGTGAGTGATGGTATTAAGTGAGTCACTCACTTCTGAAATGGACAAGGTGGGTTCGTGCTGACACACGTTGCCGCTGCTACTGCACCAGAGTTCTACAGTCCACAGTGTTTATTTGAGTGACGCTTGTCACTTCTGTAGAGTTCAAGAGAGTATAAACATTCTGCCGTGATGTTATTGTTTGAAAAGAAGAGGCACTCACTGTTTGTTAAACTCCGTACTGCACACACCTTCTGGGCTTCACGGCACGAAGAACACTTGCATTTGGATTTTATTTCTACTCTTTCGTCATTCTTTACGTTTTTGCCGCTATGGTTCATGTCTTATTATTTCTAGGTGTAGTATTTACACCACAGTAAATCGTTGCCGTCGTTCATGCATAGGACTCCTGCGAGCACGTCTCATCTTTGGCAAGACAAGAAATGGTACTTTGAGATTGGTTATGAACCTAGGTTCACTTGCAGCTGTACTGTGAGCTATCAGGAGTGTGTGCACGCTTCAATACCCAATTGAGCTGCTGTGCATCTGTGTATTGTGGGTTTCTCATCCAAAGTCCTTAGCAAACTGCGTGGTCGTCGTGAGCTCTTGGCCTCGTCACATTGCTGAGCTTTTTGAAGCCATTCCAGTGTGAGTGATGGTCGTGTTTAATCAGGAAAAGTGCAGATAATTTGAGAGTGCTGGTCGCGTGTCGGCGAAATGGTGTCCGTCCTCTCGATCCAATCAACTTGGCATTCCAACATTGTACGATTATAATATGAGCCTTCCAATGGCGCGAGGGATTATTTCATCCGTGTACAGCTCATCCAGCGAGTGGCAAGCGTGACAAACGATGGACGGACCGGGCGGCTAGAGAAATCGCAAGTTTCGAGTCCGTTTTAGCAGACATTATTATTCATTATCAGCTTATTATCAGCAGTACTAGTATGGTCCTGATCTCGGAAGCTTGTTATTCAAGTCTAAAGTCACGACGATGTGTTCTCGTCGTCTACGCAGAGAACTGCAGCTAGGACGTCGAGGTCGTCTTCGTCCAAGTCCAGTCGCACCAGTAGATCCGACGTCGGGAGCTGCTCGCATCTCGCGTGTTCTTCCTGTGTTAAGATTTCGTACTGCGCACTCACGTGATGAATGTACTGGTCGATCGGGAGCTGCTCAATCATTTCCTCCACTTTTCGGCGACGCTCAAGCTCGCGCTGATTTGCGTTTGCTCGATCGCGATGGTGTTCGCAGTATCGGTGAAGGTCCCCATTGCGTTTCACGGTTCGCAGATTGGGACATGGCTTGCTCAAGTATCCGCATCTCGCACGAGGGTCGTCTCTCTTGATGTGAATGGTGGTGGTGGTGGTAGCGGTAGCGAGATACTGGTGGGCAGTAGTGTAGGTAGCGTCTCGGAACTGGTTGGTGTAGCTCATCGTGATGAGTGGGATTGTTCGAGGCTTGCTTACAAGAAGGCAAGTATGTAAATGAAGACAAGTTGATGTGAAGGGTGTTGAGACCCTGCAGTGTTCTCAAAGAACCATTTCGCTTCCAATAGATCTAGAAAGCATGAATGAGCATAGGCTTCACAACCACCTGATACTTGCTACAAAGAGGGTCAGGACGCCATGAACCATAACATTATAAGAGATCTCGCGAAAGGAGTCAGGCATGCTAGTCTTTCCGGAGACTTTGTGGCTTTTGCGCTCGACTTTTGATTTGAATGTTGTGTCCGTTCTTGGGTCTCGCGTGGTGGCTTCAGTGCATTCCAACGCCACTATTTGGAGATCTGGCGACACAGATGTTCACAAACACAAACAGGTTTGAATCAGAAAGTGTGGGACTTGGTATCAGTGGATTTCTCGGTAAACCTTCTTATTAATACTAGTAGCAAATTTAGAGAGGTTATTCATAAAACTGGCCGCGAGAGTTTATAAATTAATATGATAGACCTGAGGCGCAATTGAGGGGATTGCTGCTCTTATCATCGGTTTAACCGTATGATTTTCTTCAAAATGTTTGCATAAAGCGATGCAAAATGTGCCACTTTGGGATGTCCAAACCACGCAAAACATTTGAAATCATGACTGAGGTTGGGAGTTACAATCATTACTGTGGTTTATGAGGTTGTTGGCGCCGTTGTCACGACCTACCGCATCGCACGTGCAATGCACTGGAGAGAGACCACAACAGCTTGCGGGTGTACGGGGCGAAGGGTCTCAGTCTATCGTGCTTGTAGCGTGCATCCATCGATTTTGCAGTCTGTAAATCAAAGCCTGATATCACATGAAGACCAAGAAAGAACTAGCACGTAGAACCAGAAGCATGAACCATTCTTTAGGCTTGAGTTCGCTTACAACTATATCTAAATTATCTTGTTTGCTACACTATTGTATGTTTCTTCCTTTCAATTCTCTATTCGCCATTAGGCAGAGTCGCAGTCGTCATTTTCGTCGTCCACGCAGAGCACGGCTGCGAGCACGCGCAGGTCGTCTTCGTCCAGATCCAGACGCATCAGCAAATCTGACGGAGGAAGCTGCTCACATCTCAACTCGTCCTCCTGCACCAACAGCTCGTACTGCTCGTTCAGCTGCTGCATGTACTCCTCGATCGGCAGCTGCTCCACCATCTCCTCCACCTTGCGCCGCCGCTCCAGCGTGCGCTGGTTCGAGTTCGCCTTCGCGCGGTGGAACTCGCAGAAGCGGTGCAGCTCGCCGTTGCGCTTGACCACGCGCGGGTTGTCGCAGCGCTTGCTCGGGTAGCAGCAGCGCGCGAGCGGGTCTGCGCTTTTGGCTTGGATGGTGTTGGTGAGCGCGAAGTACTCCTGTGTGGCTTGGGCTGTGGGGCGGTGGTCAATGAGCGAGTTCATGATGTGTGTGTTGGAAGTGTTTGGCTTAGGATTGGTATTGTGTGCTAGATGCTCAATTGAATAATGAATGACCACTCAAGTACACACGGAAGGGTACTGTGGAGACGAGAGATCGCGAGTTCAGATCATGCGGATGGATGGATGCCCATGAATGTCGGACCGTCATCGGAGGAAGTGTTGATTCAATGTATCAAGTACGAGAAGTGACTGAAGATATCAATGGCTCGTACTGTTTGTTGTCCAAGAAGCAAAGCCAAATATCAACCTACGATTGCACTAGCCAACCCCACTTGATTGATAAAAAGTCGCCATTCGTACACAATGTCAAACGTCATTTGATTCAAGTGTGTTTCTGAAGTTGTGATTTCTGATATTTACGTTAGTGCAAGTACCGTGATTTCCGAATTTGTGCACACCAGACAACTTGATTTCAGTATCGAATTGCTGACGAAAGTGTCCAGTTGGTGGATTTTGAAGTGTGCAGTTGTACCACTCTGGAAGAAACAATTGTGGCCGTTATCACTCGAAGAGCAAAAGTTTCTTTTTGGATATTATTGTGTGTGCATATGACGCTGAGGCTGTTTCTCAGTGCTAATAGTTACTGGCAACGTCCTTCAAAGTTGTCGCCACCCAGCTATTGTATTTGTCAGGCTCCAGCCAAGGATCAGGCATTGTCTGTTGCCCGAAGACGAATGTACGTGTACTTTCGTTTCTTAGATCTCCCTTAAAATGCCTTGGCGAAGGCACAATGTTCAGCTATGCTGGCCCCTCTCAGCGATACGAAAAGCGGTCCTACTCACCTTGACACCCTGCAAAACCGGAATTGGATTCCTGCTAATGTGCGTTCGCTGGCTGGGCAGTGGAGGAAGAATCCCGAGACATAGCAACGACTGTGGACAAGACCTCATCAAAGGTGCAACCGGGTTTTGGAGGACTGGGCGGTGATAGAGAGAGCTGTGGCTTCTTATGAAACTTACTGTGCGGCTGGTTGAAGGTATATGTCTTGATCCTACATCCTAATCTCACTATTTCTTGTTATTTAATGTATTTATATAATGTAATTTGAAGATGCTTGTGCTTCAATCGAAACATTGTCACTGTTTATTGTTATTTTTGTAGTTTTTAGATTTTTGGCTGGTCCGATCCTAAAAGTCTGTATCTGAGTCTGAGTATATTTAGGGAGGTGCGCATTTGATTCAAAGCAAGGCGCGCGAAAATGGCGATGGCGGCACTAAGAATGCGCAGAAGACGTTGAACATGTGGCGTCACGGGTGGAGCCACGAGGAGCACGCAATCGTATAGAAATCAGAGACCAAACGCTGTTGAAGTGCGAGTGAGAGTGTAACTCGCATTTCTGCGTGGTGTGGGCCAGCATGCTGTCGAAGAAGAAGAAAGACGATGAGCTGGAGGAAGAGGCACTCGCCGAGTGGCTCTCGCGTGGGCTCCCGATGAAGGACTTCACCATGGAAAAAATGCTCAGTGCGTACTGCCGCTGCTTGCCTATATAGGAGTGCCTATGCATGTTCCTACGCCTTCTATCACATTAACTCTCTGTGTGCATATGTTCAGAGCTCTGGATGGAGGAAGATGGCGACGATGAGGAGGAGGACGGAGAGGACGCGCTCGCAGCCAAGCAGGAGCTCATCCAGAGTTACAACGTGCTTGGGCCGGTAGCGGAGCAGGCGAAGGAGATCGCGAGCGAGCTCAAGGAGACAGCGATCGCAGAGGTGAGCGGGCTTCGCTGTAGATACGTCGTTTCGTTTGTTGCGGCTAATGCCATGTTTGTTCGTGTATACCTCATGCGAATAGGCCAAGCACCTGTGGGCGACAGCGAAGCATTACGCCGAGATCCCACCCCTGCGTCGCCGCCGACTGCTGCGCGAGCACATGCGCGATGTGCGCCAGATGGACGCGGAGACGCAGAAGCACGTGTCCGTCAAGCGCCGCTTCCTGGACGAGTACGAAGAAGCGAACAACACGAACGCTGAGCTCCAGTTTGGGTTGAAGAAGCGCAACAAGAACAAAGCGCCGCTGCTCTCTCGGTTTCGCGAGATGAAGCAAGAGGCCGACAAGGAGCAGCACGCGCGCATCCTCGCCGACATGGAGCAGAAACGCCAAGAGCGCATGGACCGCGAGCTGCTTGAGAAACAACAAGCGCGCGACGAGAAGGAGCAGTTTGCAGCGAACCAGCTCGCGTACAAGAGACAGATGAACATGAAATTCTGGAAGAAGCAGCTCGCGGAGGCCAAGGCGTTCTCTGAGCAGCAGGTGCACGTGCAGGAGGTGAAGGAGAACTCTGAGAAGCGCGTGGAGCAGATGAAAGGCGAGATCCAGCACATGCAACAGCTTGAGAGTGACGACGCGCGCCAGGAGTTTGATCGGAACGTCACAAAGTCGTCGATCGGCGTGTTTGATACGGTGTTTGAGGCTGGCGAATGGAATCCCGCGGTCGACAGCGGGTTTCATCCTGGAATGGGTACGTACGTAGTGCGCGACAAGTTTGGGGATGTGTACCAGTAATAGCTGGACTAAGTGTGTCCGCATTGCATTGTACAGATGAGCACACGGTCGGCGTGACGAGTGCGCGTGGATTCACTGTCGAGCATGAGGTGAAGCGCATCGAACTCATGGAAACCCAGTCCAAAGTGCAGATGCTCCAGGAAAAACTCAAGCAGATCGAGCAAGTGAAAGCCACTCTCTCACAGGACCGGAAGACGATTTTCGAGCGGAAAGACAAGACATTGGCCGAGATCAAGCACATATCGGACGAGTACGATGAGCTGAGTCGCATCCTCGCGGGGCCGCCTCGTCGGGATCCAAACGAAGAAGACAAGATGCAGTTCCATGTACTGGTCACCCGCAAGGCTGAGCAAATGAAGCAGCTCGCAGACCTGAACGCGCGTCTCGATAACATTCAGAAGTGAGAGAGCATCGTGGTGCGATCCGAGCAGGTGTTCATCCCGCAGCTCAAGACTGCGCAAGAGAGTGAGGCAAAGCTGCAGGAGTTGATTGACCAGATAGAGGAGCATCGCCATGATCTGCCAATGGTTGTTGGACGCAGTATCTTCAAGTCTGGCGACGAAATGAATCAAGAAAGCTCTGGTGATGATTTGGGTGAAGGAAGACCGAACAAGGAGACTGTTACGATGCCTTTCACGGACCCAAACGCGCTGCTCGCGCAAGTGACGATGGAGAGTAAGCTGGAATTGCTGAAGAACGCTGCGATTCCGGTTCGCGAGCACTACAAGACGGCGAAACGACTGTCGACGGAGAGCTGGAAGTGGACGGAGCACAAGATCCTCGCGCAGCAGGAGTTGGAAGTCACGAAGACACGGCTCGCAGATGTTCGTGGTCGGTTCGTCGAGCAGCACAAGTCGAGTCTCCGCGCTGATCTGATGCAAGCGATCACGCGATATCACGTACGTACCCGTACTGCTATTATACTGAGATCACAGTTGCTTTCGCTTGCTTCGCACCTAACTTGATGTGAATTGTGACCGCAGCAAGGAGGCAACAAGCTTCGGAAGTGCATTTTCCCGTTGAAAGGCTACATTGAATGGTGGCAGCAGCGCGTTCCAGCAAAGACCCTGAATGTGTGTTTCACGGAAGAGCTCGGTGGCATGCACTTGGAGAAGCCTCACACCAAAGCGCAGCTGAAAGGCAGCTTTCGGTTCCCAAAACGCTGTGGGTATCGCTTGCAGTTGTCCATACGGCTGCAAAGTCTGGATGGTTTCAGTGGCGTGGAGAGTGCAGACAGCTCTGACGCGCAACGCGAAGTAGGTGACGCAGAAGAAATCGCAACCAAAGCGATTCGAGATTTCAAGTTTTACTTTGGCAACGATTTCGACTCGCTGCAGGAGTTTATCTTCCGAGACGTGAACGGAAAGGTACGAAAAGGCATCTCTTGGCTGCTGACTGATACTCTGTGTGTGTGACTGAAAGTTGAGAGCTCACAGTGCCAAAATGTTTGGTGCCAGTAGGTGTTGAAAACTGGAGACTTGGCGTTCGAGTATTTTGGCAACCGGATTTGCTTCTGCTTCGAGTTTTCGCTTCGAAATGAACTGGCATGGAGGGAAAAACAACACTTTGTTGTCAGTAACGTGGCAAAATATGAAGAGCGGATCGACGATTTCAGAGAGGAAGAGCAGCGAGTCCGACTTTTGCAGCAAGAGACCTACTTCGTGTCGGAGCTGGTGAAAACGATCCGCATGCAGTCAAAGCAGAGCAGCAGCGAGCGCTGTGCTGATCTCCTGAAGGAGTTGATCGTGGTCGACAAAAGCCGCGCCAAGACCTGGGATTCGAAGCTTCTTCATGGCCACGAACAGCGCTTCAACCGCGTGGAGTACTCCAAGATGCTGCGAGTGGAGATCAAAAAAGAGGTGTGAAATATGGTTCTTGTGCCGTTATGAAGCTTCTTCCTGAGTGTTGACAGTGTTAACCGATGTGTGCAGGTTACCCATCAAATCGATCAAGACGTCACTGCAAGGAAAGCACGCGATCAAACTGAGAGCGAAGGCGCTGCTGGACGTGAAAGTGAGAGTCTCAAGAGCAGGGCGGATGTCTCGCGGTAAGTGATCATGATTCTCTATGGTGATTTGCTTACAAACCAGTCTCTCACAGTTCTCTCATGTGTATTGCACTTGAATTATTTTCCTTAAAATTGCAGATTAAACTTCTTATCGCGAAAGTTTGCGCTCGTCGAGCCTCAGCTGCTGAAATCGAAGGATGCTCTTGGCGACTACTGCAGTTTTAAGTCTGCAGTATCAGGCGATTCCCACACAAATGCTGGGAAATCGATTGTCTCGGGCAAGAAGCCAGCAACGTCACCCCACAAATCCTCGTCGGCTGAACCCTACCGCAAGGAGTCGATGATAGTAGGGCTTCGTTTCGAGTGGCGCGAAGCAAAGTCCAAGCTGCACGTCACGCACAAGGTACAGCGAATCTCATGTGATGTGTATCGTAGGTTGCGTTTAAGCTAACCAAACTTTCTTAATGTGGATAGCTGTCCAGACTGTCAACTTCTGAAGACCAAATACTACCTCAGCCAAACTCAGGTGAGCTGCAGCATACACACGACAGCATAGTAGTGGACGAGTGGTGTCAGATAGAATATGCAAACGCGGTGTACCTGGCGAGCGCGTTCGGGAAAGCACTGAAGGTCAAGCGCGAGGACGAAGCAAAAACTCGTGCGCTCGACAGGAAGAAAGAGGAACAGCTATTGGAACTACAGAATGAGACTCAGAAAACGATTCTCGAGGACTAGAAGCGGCTCAGCGGAAGTTGAACGAAGACAAAGTGCTCCAGAAACAGCGATCGGAAGATCTCGCGAGACGGAAAATGAAGCTCCACTCGGACGCGATTCGGCTCACAACCTACAATGAAAGTGTGTCGTCTCAGATAGACTTCCAGGTTCAGCGGAGAGTCAATGCGCTAGCACAGCAAGAAGACGAGGAACATGAGAGTGCGAGTCCGACCATCAAAACCGACGAGATTGTGCATGGAGTGAAAGAGAGCTACGCAAAGCAGTTTGTCGAGGGGCGACTGGCGCTGGCGAACAAGACCTGGGAGCGGAAGGAGAAGCGCATCGCTGACAAGCGAGAGAAGGAGCGAAGAGAGCGCGAGTTCCGCATTCGACAGGAGAGCAAGCTCGCTGACGAAATCACTGCGGAGAACAAGCGAGAGCTCGCTCAACTGCAAGCTGAACACGACCAAAAGGCGAGCCAGCAACTGATCATCCCAAACTTCCAGCTATCTGTCCAGGGTCAATTCCCATGCGAGCGCCGCGACGTCAAGAACTGGGGCACCAAGTACGACATGGGCGTGAGATGCAAGAAATGCGGGAAAGAGATGTCCAAGTCCTTCGACGAGCCAAATCACACGCGCGGTTTCGACTCCGAGTTGGATTTTGACGTCGAAGTGCAGCGCGGACACGACGCTGGTGGACCAGCGTTGCGATTCAAGAGCGCTTTGCATCTCGCGAAAGTCGAGAACGAACGACTGCGGCTTGAAAAAGAAGCACGCAGTATCCAATTATCCGATGCGGTGCTCTACGATCGGATGAACCCGAAAGTGATCGACGAATTTAACTTCCGACACGGACTCGACCGTGGCGTGGCGCTCGATATCGCCGGCTCGGATCCGTTGTACCCGCGAGTGGTCCACGAAGTTCATCACGCGTCGTTCCAAGACAACGTGCTGTTCCACGGCCGCCTGCGCAATTTCCACTTCCGCACCAACCAGCTGAACGATCTCTATGCGCATTTCAACGCGCTCCTCGCAGTCCAGGTAAGTAGCGAAGGAGATTCGTCCGTTGATATATGGTGTTTGTTGTCTAACTCTGTTGTTTTGGATTTTGTAGCGAGACTTTCTTGAGAATGTCCACATTGAAAACGAGTTTGTGATGGATAAACTGGCTCTGGTGGAGCGAGAACACGGACGCGCAGTGCGTCTCATTGAAGAGGACTCTGCAGCGCTCAAGCGGTTGGAAAAAGCGAAGAAAGAGCTGACAGCGGCGCAGAAAGAGCGAGAGGTACGTTGCTTCTTTTGTGAATACTAATGGCAAATGGGTTTGGAGTTGAATCGCTGACTGGAGATCGTTTTTCTTGCTGATTTAGGCAGCGAATCATGCGATCGAAGACGTTGAAGAGGAAGCTGAGTTTGCAGAATTCCACGTCCCAGCGCTGATCAAGAGTAGCGACGAGCTGCAGAAGATCATCGAGCGCATGAAAGCAGAGCACGGAATTGTCAAGGAGAAAATCGCTGCAACCAACGCTCGCTTTGCCGAAGCGGAAAGTGCGAAAGCGAAAACAGACGGGCTGGTCAGCAATTTGAACTATCGAACGCCCGGGACTGTTGCGCGAACCAAGTTTGGGTTTGCAAAGGTCGTCTACTTCCGCGAAGAAGACAGTTGCGTGGTGCTGAGTCCGCTGTTCTGGAGTGGAACGTTCTTCTTCCCCTTGCATGAGCTGCTCGCGTACGGAGAGATCTTTCGAGAAGAGGAGTGTGTGGCGATGGCGTTCGAAGAGAGCGAGCAACGCAAATTCCGTGAAGAGGAGAAGCGCTTGGAGAAACGTGAGCTTGACCAAATGGAGCTTGAAGACAGACTCGTTAGCACGATCTGTAAATGGAGGGCGAAGAAAGAACAAGAAGAAGCGTTCGTTCGCCAGACACTGGAGAAGGACGAACTCGAGCTCCAGCTGCAGTACGAGCTCACAGGAAGGAAAACGAACTACGAATCTGCTGAGAAAGATGCTAAGAAATTGAACGAGTTTGCGCGCGTGTCGCTCAAACGCCGCATGGCGCCAGCACGAATTCGACCGAGTAGACTCGATATCATGCGCGTGACGCGAGCGAGCGAGAAGCGACTGGCAATGGCGATGATTGAAGAAGGTCTAGCAGGCAAAGACAGAGCTCTGCGTGCCGAATTTGTGCGTGAGCGGGATTCCATCTTCGTGTCTGAGCTTGCCGATCAGGTTCTGACGGGGTTGAGTGGAGAGTTGATTCACGAAGTTTGTGCAGAGAGCATCGAGGATGGACTGTACGAATCAAGAGATCTCGAAAAATCGTTGAGCAGTGCGATCGTCCCGTATGACAAAGGCTGGAAGCAGGTGTTCGCGCACACAAAGCTGGGTTTTGATCGCCTCTGGGTCGCCCGCAAGAAGAAATACGAGCTTTTGCACGTGACGTGGCAGCGAGAGCTCTCAAAACTGGTCATTTTGAAGGAGACCGCGAGACGAGACGAGGCTCGACGCCTGGAGGAAGAAGAGCGCATTCGACTCGAGAACCGCAGGAAGGAGATGCTGGCAGAGGAACGGTTCTGCCGACAGTTTTACGTGGAAGAGATGGTTTTGTACGTGCGAGAGCGGAAAGCCCTGGCGAGTGCCGAGATGGAGATGCGCGAGTACCTGCGGCAGCTGGAGATCGAGGCCATGAAGACCAAGTACGCGAAAATGGTCGAGGACCGCAACTACACGAGCGACAAAGCGGCTCGCCGACTGGAGATCAAATTGGGCAAGAACGAAAAGCACCGGCTCCA